>JAQIWG010006486.1:0-13249 GCA_034695025.1 Chamaedrilus cognettii | reverse complement strand
TTGGCGTATTGACTTATTGGTCCATATTGGCGTATTGGCGTATTGATCCCTATTGGCGTAGTGGCGTATTGGTCCATGTTGGCGTATTGACTTATTGGTCCATATTGGCGTATTGGCGTATTGATCCCTATTGGCGTAGTGGCGTATTGGTCCATATTGGCGTATTGACTTATTGGTCCATATTGGCGTATTGATCCATATTGGCGTATTGGCGTATTGGTCCATATTGGCGTATTGACTTATTGGTCCATATTGGCGTATTGGTCCATATTCGCGTATTGGTCCGTATTGGCGTAGTAGCGTATTGGTCTGTATTGGCGTATTGACTTATTGGTCCATATTGGCGTATTGGTCCATATTCGCATATTGGTCCGTATTGGCGTAGTAGCGTATTGGTCCGTATTGGCGTATTGATCCGTATTGGCGTAGTGGCGAATTAGTCCATATTGGCGTATTGACTTATTAGCCCATATTGGCGTATTGGTCCGTATTGGCGTATTGGTCCATATTGGCGTATTGGTCTATATTGGCGTATTGGTCCATATTGGCGTATTGGTCCATATTGGCGTATTGATTCGTATTGGCGTATTGGCCCTTATTGGCGTATTTACTTATTGGTCCATATTGGCGTACTGGCGCATTGATCCGTATTGGCGTATTGACCCGTATTGGAGTATTGACGTATTGGTCCTTATTGGCGTATTGATTTATTGGTCTGTATTAGCGTATTGGCATATTTGTGCATTGGCCAGCATCGCTTTGCATCTTGGTAACTAAATTATTTCTTGTAAACTGGAAAAGGTGGCGTGCTTTAGAACTCTTTTGGGCAATGTCACGGCGGCCTCTTTCTGGGCTGTAGTGTCTCTTTTCTGTAGTGTTTTTATAACACTACAGCAAAACCCTGCAGGGCCTAGTGTTTTTGCTGCAATTTAGGCCTACTTGTGGTTATAAATTGCACAACATTTTTTGTAAATAGAGAATCCTGAAGTTTTTAAAAATGAAAAAAATATTGGGCAAATGCACGGTGCACGGATTTTGCTTGTTTTATGGTGCATTGCACATATTCAGCCGATTAAGTGGCTTTTCAAAAAACGACTTTTATCCCAAATGTTTCATCTATTATAGAATTTTTTTGCCACAAGTAAATTAGCCTGTTAGGCCTATAATATGTGCTTGTGTTATAGTGTAACGAGCTGCTGGGGAAGCTTTTTCTTGTGTGCCTGATTGCAGTGATAAACAAATCATCAATATTTGATAGGTCGGCCTAATTTTTTTCAATTGTTGAATCTTGTCTCCAAGTTTGTTTCTATTGTTGACATTTTGTCTAAATATTGAATCATATGCTTACAGACGTTTGCCGAGTGGAGACAATTGATCTTATAGGAATCAAGTAGCTCTTGGATTATTGAATGATTCGGAGAAAAAAGATGAAGCGTTAAACAGCCGACAAGCGATGACTGGAGCCGTTTCAGCGTAATTGTGCAGACCTTGAGGATAAACTGACACGTTGATTGTTCAACCGAACCATGCGACCAGTGAGTCACACAAAGGATCAGCTGTAAATCTATACTTCAGCTTTCAATCCGTGCGGTTTATTACTACTCAGTCGTTTCCGCAACTATTCCGCATAACAACTCATCATTTGAATATTCCACGAAATGGTCGTTGGTTACGTGACAGCAGACGGCAGCGAGAAGCACAGTTCGCAGCAGGGGAGGGTCAGGAAAGAGTGCGGGGGGGGGGTCAGGGAGGTCGCGCTGTTGCTACAACAGCGCTCTTCACGCCTGCTCTTGACGCGCCTTACTACAGTTACTGCCTCCCACTGAGTAGAGTTCAACGCACGCAGCTGAGTGCGACCGAGCACATTTGGCAGGTGAAGTGTCTCTAAAGTCTGCCCTGCGAAAGATCTGAAACAGCGCTTCGAGTGCAATCAGCTTGTGGTGCGCAGAGAATATTGTTTTATAAACTACCCGACGATGTGACATCGCACCATTCCGCAGTTCTTGTATAAAAACTGGTCGACTCGAAACGTAAGTCAAAGCAGCAACGGCAATAAGTGATTTCAAGAGTTTGCTGTGCATTCTTGCGGACAGAAGTCTGGGATAAAGTAGCTAATCCGGCCGGCAGCTCTAGGCCTGGCGTTGAGTGCCTATCCTATCGTGCGTTGAGTGCTACTGCTGGCTCCTGGCGCAGGGTCTTACGCTAGACATGTGGTCCCCCCTCCCCCTTGTTAGTTGTCTGACCATGTGTTCCCCCCGCTAGTCGTCTGGCATGCTCACAGCGCTCCAGAGATGTGCCTCCAACGCGCCTCCTTCCCCTCGCCGCCTCCCTTCGCCTCTGCAAGCGATGCCCGCGCTCCGGCGCCTCCGAGCCCCCGCCGCCGCCGCTAGCGCCCTCTGGTCCGTCCTGCTCTTCTCGCTCCTCCTCGCGGCCTCGGTCAGGGCCGCGCCCCGTCGTCCCGCCCCAGGGACGCACGACCCTGCAGGAGGCTGGGCGAGCGCGGCCCAGCCAGGAATGAGGACCCGCCGCGGCTTTAACCTTGTAGGCCAGGAGGGTCTCAGCACTGTGGGTCAAGGAGGCCTCAATCCTGTGGGCCAGGGGGGTCTCAACGCTGTGAGTGAGGGGGGCAGCGGACGGCAGCGAGAAGCGCGCATCTTCAGCCGACGCAAGAGCGGCTTCCTCAAGTTGAACAACGCAGGGACGCGGGTCATCGTCAACGGCGACTCGCCCTCATTTAACGGTGAGCAAACTACCCACACATTGCACTGTATAAATTGCGGATCACTCCTTCAATGGTGAGCAAACTATTCACACATTACATTGCTTTACTTGAAGATAATCCACCAGATTCTTGAACCAACGTAGAATCAAAATTTAAAATGATAAGTACATGCTTGAGCATTGCGTGCTATAAATTTTTACTAAATAGCCTACGTAATGTTAGCTGAAAATAAGCAGTTTGGCCTTAAAGCCAGAACGGTTGTAATCACACGTGATTCTGCTGTGAATATTCATGTGAATATGCACTTTAGATATGGGCAAAGCTTTTGACAAGGTAAATAGATTTACTCTATTTGCAAAACTCATGATTCGTTATCATTGTTATGTTGTCTTAATAGATAGTTTGAACGACTGGTATGCAATAAAAAATTTCTAGCGTTAAGTGGGGTGAGAGTCTCTCCTCATTCGTGAGACTAATACTGGACACAAGCTACTATTAAAGTCTCCCATGATCGGTCATTCTTGTGCTCACTTGGCGTGTGTTGCGCACAGAGACGGACGTCGTCGAGGTTCTCTTCCTCTGTCATGTCGCCGGGTCGTCTCTCGGTCGCTGCCCCCTGGGGCCAGCAGGGCTCAACGGGACGCACCGCGCGGCTCGCCCAGCCCCCCGACCCGACCCTTGGCCTGCGCCCCAGCCCGCCCCCCTGCCCTCTCGCCGCGGCCACGCCGTGTACGAACTGATCCTACTACACTTCAAGGCAGCAAAGAAATATATTTGTGTCAATTCTCGGGCGCGCCTCTATCTGAGGGTAAGTGAAGCTATCAGAGGCTGAATATGAATATCTACTATAGAGTGTCCAACTGAAGAATTGGCGTCTTCTTGGAATTTTATACTTCTAGCATTTGTACATCTTTCTTATTCTGTCATGTTTCTCGGGATATGCTGTTTTTGAACGGGAGTTTAAATAAAAGGATCGTGTGCGAATAGCGGACTATGACGGTCCAGTTCTGTGTAAGAGGGCCTCCAAAGAACCGCTCCCCCATCTTTAGTTGCCTTTTACGACTCGCCCGGGGAGCCCTGGGCGACAAGTCTATTCTTTGTTCCCCGACTCATTGAATAGGGTTTCCGAGGCTGGTTTTTATACAAATTTTTTTGAACTTATGATGACCTCAAAAGCTTAGGTCAGCCGGAAAAAAAATTAGATAGGCTATATTTCAAGCGGAATAGAAGTTGTTCTCATCAATAATCCCAAAAAATGTGAGAGAGTTTTGATTTTGATAGAAAATCATTCCAATTAGCATATATCAGTAGAAATTAATTGACACCGAACTTCACTGCACTGCATGCTTATGCTAAACACTGGTAGCCTGGGCAGTGCGTAGGTGGTTATGGAATTCGCTCGTTTTGCACCTAGTCACAATCTCCATTGCATAATAAACCAATCACTTAAGTTTCGCGTTGATTTTGCTTCAGCCTCGTTGATGGAATGTGTGAGTGCCATTAGCGGTACACTTCCTGTTGTATTACTGCATCTGCATATAGATCTATGCGTATGATATACATAGCGCTTGTAGTTAATACTACATATCCTGCACTTCCGGTGTCAACATGGCGCGACCCTATTGCTGGACGGAATTATTTACTATGCCGATCAGAGCCATTTGTTCACTGCATTGTCATGCACTTTCCTATACTCTACATACATGTGTATGTGAGGCAAAAATATTAATTTTTGGTCGAGTTATCACCAATTCGCTAGGGGGTTGTTGTTTTATGACTCACTCCATATACGCACTCTATCAGTTGAGTGAAATCTTGTATGCGCAGGAGAGCCTCGACAAGCCTGACGAGTGCGCGTTCAGACATCAGTTCATCCACGGCCAACACGACGTCTACTTCAGCTGGAAGTACCCGCGCACCCTAGCGAGGTGCAGCAGGCGCAACGCGAACACTGGCAGTTGGACTAACAGCAGCAGCGGTGGCAGCAGCAGCAGCAGCAGCAGCAGCAGCAGCAGCAGCAGCAGAAGTAGAGCTAACGCTACACGTAGCGGGGACAGTTTAGGGCGCGGTCGCCAGTCGCCCAGGCGGCGCCTCTGTCGACCACGCTGGTACGTGGGCGTGTCACGCCGCAGTCACGTGACCGTCTTCCCCATGAACCGACTGAGCGCCAAGGCGTTCTTTGTGCAGCGCTGGGTGAGGAGCCCCCCTCGGGGGAATCAACAGGGCGCGGAGGAGGGGCCCCGGGGGCACCAGCGGAGCGCAGAGACCCTCACTGCGCACCGGGGACCTCGCGGAGACACGAAGAGTCATTCCGAGCCGATGCCTCACCCCTCTCGAGCGGCGTCGCGGAGGAAGGGATCTCCTTCCAAAGGCTCCTCTTTATCATTGCTCGGCCCCAGTGATCTGTCGCCCTCAGGGCGCGAGTCATATGGCAGTGAGCTGTCGCCCTCAGGGGGCGGGTCAGGGAGCAGTCTGTGGGCAGCGCTAGACTCTCGAGAGGCCTCTGTGCCCCCCAGCGAGCCACCGAGTGCCTCGGACCACGACCGGGCAGCGCTGGGCGCCGCGAGGGGCCTAGGAGACGCCGATCGGGGGTCACTAGGCGCCTATAGGACCAGGGAGCCTGGGTCAGGGAGGGCAGGGGGCGTAGGGGGGGCAGGGGATGTAGCAGGGGGTGTTTGGGGGACGAGCAGGGGTGGGGCAAAGTGCAGCAAGTTGCTGCGCAGCTGTTCGCGGAGACGTCAGAGGGCTGCACGAACTGTTGCTGTGGTACAAAGGGAGAGCCTTGAGCGAGGGGGCGGGCCTTAATAATACTGATGCTGTAGTTAGTGCAGAAGACAATGTTTTTGATGAAGTCCACACTTCGCTGCAGGGCGGCACAGAACGTGTAGAATGCTCATGTAGCTTACTTGCCTGCGTTCGTCAACCATCCACAAGTACGCCAGCACGACACGAAGCAGTCAAACGTCGTCATGGAGACTTTGAGAAAAGGACAATGGCGACTGTAAAGGATGGACTGTCGCTTATGAGAATGTTTCGTAGATGAAGCGAGATTGAACATTCAGCGACTGGATGCGATCTGTGAGTTGCGCCGACATGGTGAGCGCTGCACACAAGCAGAGCTCCAGCGCGCGGCTCACACTCCTCGGACACATTCCTTATTATCGAGTTACAGTCAATTCTTTATGCGTTTTTTATTGCTATTTGTTTGTTTGATGAAAAAATTTATCTGTATCATATTTGTGCGGTTTAGCCTCATTTCACGGCTACTTTTAGCCCTTTAACTGAGTAGGAATGGATGCTAAAAGTATTACTTGTAAGTGAGGAACACACGGAAACGATGGAAAACGGCCTGGTTTTGTTGACCATGACTCCAAAGCACCGGCTGTCAAAGTGGCTCGTTGTCAATTATCGCAATTTAGCAGTATGATGCTTTTGTGCGAAAGCACTGGAAAACACCAACGTTGAACACACAAGGAATACCGAAAAGTGAGGCAAATTTGAACATTCTATAGTTATCACAAGGATACAGTCCATCAAAGCAGCGTAAACAATTACTATTGGCTTGTACGAAGGTGCAAGCAGCAATTGAGCTGTTTCTCAGCTTGGTTGATACGCTGTTTGTAGGTCAACTTAACAACTCATATCTTTTTTGCCGTTCAATGAAATTCAAGGAAAATTGGTGGAAATATGGAGCAATGATCCATCGTTAATTCGGTAAAAATTTCATAGACAACGTTCACAGAGTTTCGTAGTTATTGAAGAACTGAGTTGGGTCATTTTATTTTAAGATACGGTATAGTTGAGACGAGCCTAATTCACAGAGTTCAGTTTAGCCCTTACAAAATAGGAGTAACGTTACGCCTGCTGCTGATAAAACAGGAGTAGTGCACTCTTATGCCTTTCAATTACCGACATTAATCTTGTTTGTTATCCTGTTTTACGTTGATCTTGTTCTTTCAAAAAGGAGTAGGCCTAGAGTAGGCTTACTCCACCATCGTCAATTTTTACAAGTAAATTTGTAATGCTACTCCTACCCATTTGTAAATCCGAATAGAGTTATATAAAATCGTCGTTTTTGAGAGAACTACTCCTACTAAACTTATGCCTGCTAATTCAGACGAGCCTCTGCTACAGACGAGCCTCTGCTACAGTCGAGCCTCTGGTTCAAGTTAACGTGCTCTTGGTCATGAGACGCACGATGACCATCTTGCAGCCGCCGCTGAGGCAGGTCACGGGAGCGATCTGCGCGTCCCAGCGCATCCACGTGTTGTACTGTGCGTTGGGGGACGTGTCCCAACAGTTGTTGTACCAGAACCCCCCGCCCCCGTAGATCGTCGCGCAGAACCTGGAGGAATAGCGGGGGCGCTAAACTGGAAGGAATGAAGAGCAAAGGGGGTAGATGTAATACTGCCGACTGACGAGTAATACAAAATAAGATTAATTAATACTGACAAGCAAAAAAAAAGTTCATACTAGTAATGATAATAATAATTAATAATTTTGGGACAACTTCTAGAGTGCCGTAGCGGGACCAAAGTCACCACAAGGGCGCTGCACGCAGTCCGATACAACATTCGGAACAATTGCAGTTATACAATACTCAGCTTAAGTCTGATGAGAAGCCCTCTGTTGAAGCCGATGCAGACACGGGCATATCACGGCACTATCTTAAACCACGAAACATCGAAACATTGGAAGGCGTCGTAGTCATCATCATCATCATTTACGTTTTACGTACACATGTCTGCGTCAACACAGTTTGGACGCTTCCCGCGATGAGACTCCCCCACAACTCTCGGTTCTTTGCCATCTCTCTATTCATGACTCACTCCTTCATATCGATCTCTACCGCCTCCTTCTATGCTTTCTTCCCCCTCCCTCTTCCAACGATCCCTTCCACCTTAAATCCTTAATATATCGACATGTGTCCTTGACAGTAGTATTTATAGCGAAGTTGCAGCAGTAAAAGTAGTGGAGTAATACAAGCAGAGTAATGGGACCACTTGGAGCACGCAGTAGTATTAATGGTGTTAATTGTAATTTTTATCCGTAACGAACTCTAACAAAAAAGCAATAGAATAAATGCATGCAGGAAACGTAAAGCCAAACATAGTAGGCCCTTATGTCACAAAAAATGATTAGGCTCTGTGCAATAAGTGAGTCTTCAAGGCTGCCTTAAAGATAGCCCAGCTAAGCCTTGAATAACTTACTGAATCCTGCTTCCATTCTACTCTTCCTTTTACACCCTACAAAGTCCGGTACGTGTGAGAAGTCAAAATGTGCACACAGTGGGTGATGAGTGCTGTGAAATGTTCTACAGGCAAATTGAAGGGACAAATAGAAGGAAAGGTTTGCAGATGAGATGTGATTCGAGTACCTATAATTTGTTTCAAGAATTATTCATAAAAGTTTGTTCAGACCTCGGTGCGCCGTCGTTGTCTGCGTCGTACGTGGAGAACTGCATGCCGCTCTGAACCCAGGCGGGGGTGCTGCTGACCAGCGCGTCCCCCGTGTCCCCACTGAACCCCGTCACCGTCATCGTGTAGTTGGTCGCTGAGCAACAAGCATCATATAGTTGGTTGCTGAGCAACAAGCATCATATAGTTGATTGCTGAGCAACAAGCATCATATAGTTGGTTGCTGAGCAACAAGCATCATATAGTTGGTTGCTGAGCAAAGGCAATGGGCAGCTGAAGGCAGCATCAAGTTGAAGGCAGCATCAAGTTGAAGGCAGCATCTAGTTGAAGGCAGCATCTAGTTGAAGGCAGCATCTAGTTGAAGGCAGCATCTAGTTAAAGGCAACATCTAGTTGAAGGCAGCATCTAGTTGAAGTTGGTCCCCGATGATGTAATCACAGAATATATAAAGTAACAGAAGTGACACTCTGCCTGTTTTGCGTATCGATTTCAGATTTAATTAAAATGGCGCGCTACTCCGCGTGCAGTGAATAACGCGATTTGATTGGTCTCTGCAGCGAGAAAGTGCTGAGAAAAACAATCCTTAGCACTTTCTCATTGCAGAGACCCATCAAATCGCGTTATTCACTGCAAACTCAGAGTAGTGCTCCATTTTAACACCTGCAAAAATTGTCAAAAGTCGATACAATAGGAGGGATAGAGAGTGTCACGGGTCTGACGTAATTACATGTAGACGCCGAAATGGACTCTAAACCCATTATTATTATTCTTACCCTCGCTGAGCACGACGAATGCGCTGTATTCTGCTGAGTACCATCCGTCGTTGTTGTTTGTGTTGCTGATGTACATCTCGACCCTCAGCGCCCACCCCCCCGCCCCCGTTAGACAGTACAGCCGCTCGTTGCCCAGCCACCAGTTGCCGTCGAAGATGCCGAACCCCTCGCGGTACTGTGTCCAGTTGAGGTAGAAGTCGGTGGAGGCGTCGAGGCGCTGCTGGAACACCACCCACCCGTTGTTGACGAGGACGGGCGTGGGGGCGGGACAGGACGCGCAGGGGGGCGGGGCGGGGGCGGGGGAGGGCGGGGATAGGGCGGAGGCAGGGGAAGGGCAGGCGGGGAGGGAGAGGGTGAGCGTGAGGTTGTTGGACATGTACAGCGCGCCATTGGGATCTGTGCAGAGGAGTGCAGTGAGATGTAAACAAGGAGGCGTGGCTAGCAGATTTGACAGGCTAGTAGGCGTGGCTAGCAGATCTGATACATGTACATGTAGGTGCACAGAGCACGCAGTTTGTCAGCAGACAGAGGAGCATACAGACAAGTAGACGGACAAGTAGAGAGACAAGCAGACTCACAAGCAGACAGACTCTATACCGGTGGTGATGCAGAGGGCCCAGACACGATTGGGCAGCGGACAGACGAGCAGCCCCTGAGACCCGGGGATGCACTGGTGGTAGAGCTGGCCTTTGTATGTGAAAGGGAAGGAGCAGTTTACGTCAGCCACGCTCAGCAGCGTGTCTGCAGCATACAGCACAGTGTCATCACGCGCAGCAGCGTGTCTGCAGTATTAATACACATCACAACGACGCCTCTACAGCCATAACCCTATTAAAATTGATTTCGAGTTAGGCAGCGTACGCGGCATTGTACCCAACAGATTATCATATAGGTCCCTAGGCTAACAGTCAACTGGTGATTAACGTCACGCAGGCCAGAATGATAAACGTCGGTAATGTTTTTCAAACGCGCATAATTTTAACTAAATATCTCACATTTATTTACAAATTTGTTAATTATTTGGTGCCAGAACAGCCATACTGGCACCAATTGTTGTGTAAAAAATTTCAGACCAACCTGATGGCTTTTGACCGAGTATAAATACAACGTTTGTTCCAATTTTCATCGGAACACGGTGTAAGCTTATAGGGCCTACTCACTGCTAGTACTCCCGTCGAAGACGTTGTTGGAAGCGTTGACGCTGTGATTCGAGTCCTGCAGAACACAACAAACATCAGCGATTCCCACATTGCATTGCAGCACTCAACATTCCAAGTGTGTGCAATATAATAATCCGCACAGGTCAGCTACAGTGTAAATCTTTAACCATCGCAGTGGTCCTTAAATTTTATTTTCGGCGTTCCACATTTTTGTTTAACAAAACGCTTGGAGGGCCACTTAGGAAACATATCGCCAGCGAATTTCTTCTCGTGTAGAACAACTCGCGGCCGGGGGGCGGGGGGGGAGAAAAGGGGGTATAGTGACTGAGATTTTATCCTCCCATGCAGGTTCATTGACCATCGGCGGAGTGTGATGCTGACGAAACTTTCTGAAGCCATTCTTTCCAGTGCTTGATCATTTTTCAGGCCATTCTTAGCAGTATTACACTACTTGTTCTTTTCATGCCATTCTTGACCTTTGTTGTCTCCCGTGCACAACTCTCAACCGGCGACAGAGCGCGCCAGAGTGCCACAACATCACCGCGGACCAAAGTAGCGTTTTCTGCAGCCGCTCCGGGGGCCACTTAATAGTGATGGATGGTCACAGTTGTCCCTCGGGCAGCACTTTGAGGATCACTTCACTGCTGACACGAGATTCGGGTTGCAATACATGCTTATATGAGAGAAAGGCAGCGAAGCGGATCTTTGTGTTGAGCACACACGAGCTTTAATTGATCCACTGTTCACTGATGGTAATGTTCACTCAGAGGCTTCTCTTTGAGCTGTAGACTTACAACAATGAGAACACAGTGAATGGTGCACAGCGGAGCACTACAGGCAGAAGACAAGCAGGCAGGTAGCAGGCAGGAGGGTAGGAGGCAGGAGGATCAGCGCACCTTCGCGCTAAGGAGCGGGATCACGGGAATCCCCTAAATCCCTCCTAAGGTTTGGACCAAGAGGGGCAACCCTCCGGACCCTCCTTAATTTTGGAAATTCTATTCTTAAGTATAGAAAGCAAAGGGGCGATTAAGGTTGTTTCACAAAACGTATTCCATATAATTATCTTTTTCTTGAAAATCAGATTTTTAAAAATTCATCCGACAGTGGTGTAGGCTGGTACCGCGATTTGAATTTCCGCTAATTATACCATATTTTTATTGACGAATTTTTGCTATGAATCTCCTTGCTTTAAATTATCGCCCCCATTTTCACACGCCAGGGGGCCGTTAGCCCTTCTAAAGAAAAAGATCAGCGCAATCACATGAGATAGTAATTATAAGCGTCGTTTTGAAGAAGCATAGGATGAAAGGAACAAAGGAACGCGAAGACTTTCAATGACAATGTGTCAGACAACACGAGCGCCATGCACTCACCCTGCACTACGCGCGTCCAGTAAACATTAAACAAAGCAACTATCCACACTCATGTCGTGTTTGTTGCAATGCGAATTGGCATACGTTTCACATTGCAATAAAACACGGCCTACAATCAAATAAACGTAACCTATCTTCAGAACATAGTCCAACAAACAAATAGAGCACAATGTCATGCAAGCGGACGAGCTACAAATAATACATTTTCATTCTGCGAGCCACAATTCGTATTGCCGTCAAATGCATGCAAATCAGTTGGCTACTTTTTTTTATGGTATATGAACCTTTGATTGCCTCATGGGGGGGGGGGGGAGACAATTGAAAAGGGGAAACTTTATTTCGTGACACCGGCGACACCGGAAGGCCGTAATTACGAAACCCTTTTCAAGTGCTTAAACTATTTTTCATATTTCTTGCATGCAGGTAGGGCCGACAACTCTGAGGGCGGGATTGCAGGTTCAAGCACCCACACGTCCAGAAATTTGAATTATTTTCCGTGTTTTGACCTACTTGAGATGTTGCAGCTTGGATCCCTGCTTCAAGAAGAAATGATCATAATTGTTACAAAAGCTGTTCAAGCTATCATGTAGGGCGCGACGCTCATCCAACACTGTCGGGTTCATGCGAATCATATGATTTAAAATCCTTCTTGGTTACTTAAATCCACGTATAAAAATCTGAGTCCACATGTGGCCTAAGTGCAAATAAGTTGTCTCACGTGCGATTACATAAGATACATCACATATCATTCACAAATAGTGACATGTGAAACATTTGTGCAGTCTATGGATTGCTCCCGAGGCTCCCAGAGGTCTCACCGCGTGCAGCCTGCAGCCCTGAGTGACGGTCAGCCCGAGGGGCTCCCCTCCCCTCCCTCCCACCAATAGCTCGCAGCGCCGCGTCCCCTCGCGGTAGTTGAACCTCCCGCACCCCCCTGAGGGCAACGAGGGACCCCACTGGGCGCAGATCGCCGCGCAGGCGAGGGCAGACCGGGCGGCGCCCAGCACGTCCCCCGGCCCGGCCAGGCCGCACAGGGGCGTCCCGCCCAGCGACTGGACGCGGTAGTGTTGGGCGGCAGGGAGGGCTGCCGCGCATGCGCAGAACTGCTGCACGGCTACTGCGCATGCGCAGAGGAGAGCGAGTGGTGACGTCGTTCTCAACATGGCGGCAAAGATCTGTGAAATAGACAAATACTACGCCCTTGCATGCTGCTATGCAAGTTTGTACGGATATACGTTGATACTTTACCTCCGACTTATTCAATTGTTGTGACACTATTTCATACTCCGCACAATGCTGCTTTTAATAGGTCACTGTAATTTTAAACTCTTAGCCACTGCCACATGTGACCTTTGTACAGGAGCTATTACGACGAAAATGCGCCATGCATTGTAGCTACATGTATGTACAAGACCTCTTACGTGTGGGCGACACTGAATGGCGCACGTTAGTCGCAGAGATTGACAGCTCAGCTCATGTCGCCTGCGTCACTATTCCTGACCCGTCGCGTTTTAATTTCATGCTTTGTTGGCGCATATAAGTCTAAAATAAAACGCATTTGATTTGATTTGACATAAGCTTGTTACAGTCATCAACCGAAAGGCTGCAAACATTTTTTAATGCCAGTTTTCCTGCAGTCTCACTTAGTAAATCAATTCAACAGAACTTATTCCCTTGAGCTGCACAGTAGGGTGGAGTGATCGTAATGGTAAAAAAAAAAATTGTGCATTTTTTGATCGCCCTGGTGAGCAAAAGTTGTGGACAAGCATGGCTTTGAAGAATATCAAAAGCTGAAAGATCTATC
>JAQIWG010006485.1:0-13251 GCA_034695025.1 Chamaedrilus cognettii | reverse complement strand
CACATGTCTGCACATGTCTGCACATGTCTGCACATGTCTGCACATGTCTGCACATGTCTGCACATGTCTGCACATGTCTGCACATGTTTGCACATGTCTGCACATGTCTGCACATGTCTGCACATGCACTTAGCAATGAAGCAAGCGAATTTTACTATAATAATGTAGACTACTGCGTTTGGTATAATCGTGTGAATAAAGAAACGAAAAAACAGCGGATCGAGTGAGGAATATTGATTCCACGCTGAGGCGGCGCCAATGAGCGAATGTCATGAGCGAGTCATTGCACGTCGATTCGTTCAGTTAAAGAACGCCTCCGTCGAGAAAAAGCTGATTGCAATGGGATGAACATCAATACTGTTTGAGTGTGTGGGGAATCGGAAAACGGGAACCAAAGATGTGAGCTAGAAGGTGGTTAGGTAACCAAGGCTTGGAGTTACGCTTGTCCGTGTAGCCACTCAGTGTTGGAAAATACGCTGTTGAATATGGTTCGTCTAATCATCCATTGAATGTCTTTAATTATATTTTTGTCAAATGACATTTAATAATCAGACTTCGGAAAGTCTGTGTTGCACAATTTAACACCAACTTTTTTAAATATCAAGAGTTAAATATCAAATGATGACGATAAAAGAGATAGATAAATACAAACATATGACAAAAAGACGAAGATCACAAATTTAATTCATGATGCGCCACTTGATTCCAAAATATCACCCACCGTCAAGTTTCGCTGATCAGACTCGAGATGCCCGCATTACTTTGCGTCTCCCGGTACGGCCGATGTCCGGAAAGGTTTCTGCGCGACATGATTGCGTCAGGGGCTTTAGGGGCATCGCTTCGTCGACGGACTTCCGCCCAGCCTCGCTCCGTGCTCGTCGGATAACATGTCGCTGAATGCTTCGAGCCTGTAGCACTCGGAAGTGTGCACGCGACAGGGTGGCAGGCATTGAAGAATTTAGGATGGGTCGTGGCTTTTCGCTTCTTTTGAGTGAAATTTTGAAAATATTGAAGGTAGATTCCTTTCATCATAGAATTATTGTACGGTGGAAGGAACAATTATATATATGGGCCCATCCTCTGCTAAAGCTAATGCGATGCGCGATGCGTAACCCTCCCCAAGTCTTAACAAATGAAAGGATTAACGACTTCCATACACAGCTGTGATCTTTTTTTGAGGGTGACTGGTGAACAAGACTCTACCCCCCCCCCCCCCCCCAATATCTACATTGAAACGTTCCAGATTCTCCACTAGCGGCAGTCGTGCACTAATCCGATTGATTTGGAGCAAATTCGATTGCAACGTGAGAAACGGCAGCTGGTGCTCGTGTGCGCATGCGCGGATGAGGCGCACGAACAGAGAACGCCTTGTTTTGTTGGTAACACTGCACTAACAGAGAACGCCTTGTTTTGTTGGTAACACTGCACTAACAGAGAACGCCTTCTTTTGTTGATAACACTGCACCAACAGAGAACGCCTTCTTTTGTTGGTAAAAGAAACACTTAAAACTGCTGGTGGGCACGTGACGTTGAAAAACGTTGACGCCAAAGGCCTACGGGGCGGGAAAGTCTATTATGGCCTAGCTTGTATACTAAACTTAGAAGCATTAAACTGAAGGAAAGGACACAAAAAACATAATCTCTAAACGACCAATATTTGACAATAATTTTGATTGCGAAGCGTTTGATTTATTTCGTCAGTGTGAGTTCAATTTTGCATTATCTTTCAATGTTGGCTTAGCTACTAGACTTTGTGCAGGATTATCATTAATATTTTCCCACGTTGCATAGCACGCCGTGTTAAATTGTGCTCTATATCGAAATGGTCTATAATGGGGCAGCGCTTCATTTAGCAAACAAGGCATCTGAACAACGGTGGCAAACAAAATTACTCATGTCCATTTCATAATTACAATCTTCACCGCTTCACTTGTCAAGTTGTCATAATCATCATTCGCCATGACTAAAAAGCAGCTGGCGGGAATTTTCAATGGTTATCACACGAAACTTAATCTGCAAGCCTATGTACAATTGTACCTGTCGTATGCACATTGTCAAAGCGGCATCCGTAGGCCTGTTGACAGGAGTTCGATTCCGGTTCGTGCACATGTTACCGCGTTAGCAGCGAGCGGGCGCACTGACAAAGGACCCTAAGCCCATGACGTCATCAAAGCCATATTTGATTAAGTCAGCGAGTTGTGCGGCGCTGCGGGCGCGCTGCGGGGTGTGGCACTCTAATGACTGGCGCAGACTGCGTCCATGTTATCCATTCAATGTAGAGCGTACTCGAGTCTGATCAGAGAGGACTGCTGGCTGCTGCCTGCATGATGTCTTTCATCTTGGACTTTACACTGAATCTCAAGTTGCCTCCAGTGCTTTACTTCTCTCCTCCCCTTTTTCTCTGCATTCGAGGCGTTATTTCAAACGGCCGATATACATTGTACCAATAATAGAAGAGTAGAGCTGACCCTGTAGGTCAGCCAGTCTCGAAGATCTTCACCAAAAAGAAGATGATGATTATGCCGAGTGTTGAACTCAGGAGTCCGGATGGAAAATTATTGTGAGGTACCATTCTTTAGAACTTTTTGTGCTGAAAATTGTAAACCAATGCGCGTCACATGTAAATCATGCTCCACACGCACCGAAAGTCTGTGCTGGAAGCATAGCTTATCATAAATATATTTGAATTACCAACACTGTTTGCCAATGCCACGTCGTTTTCTTTAGTTTCCGCAGATCGTATCGTCGTAATCAGCTCTATGGGCGCGATGACCGCCAGTCTGGAGATGCGAAACGCTATCGGAGTATTACCGTATGTCACTTGTAATCGTGACGTTTCAATTTGAGCCCACGACGCAGAGAATCGATAGGCCATTATGAGAAGCGATCCGGTCTTTTATCAGTGGAGAAGATACGATTTACAAGCATGCGTGCAAGATGCCAAACAACCGCCGTATATGGATACAGGGCATACAGCGCGCAGACTTTGTCTTAAATCACATGTACACTATACATTGTATATAGGCGTAGTATATCTGATATAATTTCAAAAGCAGTATGACCAGAGCAAATGTTAAGATAATAATTATGAATAGTCATTATATAATAACTATTCTTACCCCCACCCCACCCCCCTTCTCATACTCGTACTTGTGACATTCACATTTTAGATGTCCCGGACAAATTCCTGACTCCCTTATATGTACTGTATATTAGAAACTATGCAAATCGCTCATATTGCCGAATCGCTGAAATGCCCACTTGGCGGCCACTAAGCCGTACCAGGCAGTAGCAAGCGGCTTGAAAGGCTCCGTAAGTGCACGGGCCACAAGGCGAAACGAAATACGATTGCAAATACGACTCGTACATCAACGACCGTGATGATATGATCGGTTAGTTTTAGATTCAACGTTGTCATGAAGTAGGCGAACTTATCACTTCACTTGGCAATAACCAGACACCTAGACTCACCGTGGCTTTGGTTACTTGTAGTTTTTGATAATAGCTAACTGACCTTTTTCGTCTGTTGGGAAGTTGATAACCCGTTCGCTGTTTTACCTTGAGGGAAACTATCGTCTTTGCAACCTTCATGTCACAAAACATTGCGTTATCACGGCTATGACAAATTGCAAAAAGTCATAGGGTGGAGCACGAATTAAAACGGACATTAAATCTTCCTCAAATATAATCAAAAACGAACAAGATATGCGAACATAGTTTACGCGACGTGCTTAAGACCATTTTATGGAGCAAAACTGCATGTAAAATTGTAAGTCTCTCAATATGACGATTGGACACTGTCACTGTAGTCAGCCAAATCAGACAATAATAGGCCCTAAAATATAAAAAATCTCAAAGAAGCCTGGGCGGATGATTCCCTCTTGCCTCCCCCGTCCCTCCCCCTTCCACAGGCCCCTCTCCTCCCCCCTTAGGGCGTACAACACAAGCCCCTTAGACCTCCTTTCCACGATGCATATTTTGCATGCAATTTTGCATGTAATTTTGCATGCAATTTTGCATGCAACCATTCAACCACGGTCGTCCGTCCGCCTAAACACGGTTGCATGCAAATTGCATGCAAAATTGCACGCAAAATTGCAGCAAAAATTGCAGCAAAATTGCATGAACATGCATGGTTGAAAGAGACGCTTACGACGCTTGCACTGTGCAAGAGAGCCAGCCGGTAAGTGTCGGTGAGCCCTGCGCTTACAAGGACCCGATATTAAGTCGATGCATCAATGTAAGCTGATTAAAGTGATAATTAGTCGGTAAGTCCTGCGTGCGTGCGTCGAACAGGCCTGGCACTGTATTCCACCGTTCGTTTACAATCGCAGCGCGATTTTCGATGAGGATTTGTGAGTGTCTAGTGGCGCCGCGCACTTACGACGAACAAAAGCGGCGCAGTTCGCAGAGGCCGTCTGGAGAGCCGCGACTTTAGAGTTCACTTCGATGTGTTTCTACTCTAGGGCTTGTTGTGAAGTCTTGCACAGACCAAGAGTGCACCAAGCACCTTCAATTGTAAAGGATGGCTTGCTTTCATGTAGCCTACTGTTAATATTTTAATAGTACTTGGCCCGCTAAAGCTTGGTGTTTCATAGCAGAAAATTGTGATAAAATGCTCATGCTTATTTTGCGCTAAAATAAGCACTAAGTTGAGCTACGATGCAACATTAGGGCATAAGTATGGCAAAATGGGCAAACTGTGCGCAATACACGAACATGTCGCGGTCGAATTTGTGCGAAAGTTTCAATGCAAATACCACAGACTCTGAGAGGGGAGCAATCCGCACAGCATTCTACCGCAGCTTGCTCGAATCTTCTCCGAATGAGCTGATCTTGGCCTACTTAAGCCTTATCGGAGACATTTGAACAAACTAAAGGCTGAACTGTTCTAGCATTTTCTTGACTTCAGCCAGCCTACTCTTACATTTTTACAATAATCTTCCAGTGCAGCTTTTTTCCGAGAAGGCAACCAATTTTTAACATATAAAAACCAACTTTTCTTAAAGATCGATAAGGGATAAGCCGTTTTAAAGCTAGCTCTCCGGAGCGGTACACTAGCGTACAGGCGAGCCACGTGAGCAAACAGAGAGTGTTTGCACGTAGACGACGCTCAAATAAGCCAACTACTTTGACGCCAGTGCCACCGTGTTGACATTCGGTAATTGACAGCGAGCTATCGGAGACTCGCGGTAGATTTAGTCGCTAGAGGCGCCGCTGCAGTGACATCCAACACTCGATAGGTGGCGACCTGCGTGTGGTACGGAGCGAACACCGCTGGCTTTTCAATGAACTCGATACGCGTGTCTTGACAGTCTTGTTGTGCAATTTGTCGCATTATTAGCAGGGTGACTGCTGAATGCTGCAATAGTCACGTCAATATAGAGTTGTACCAGGAACATTTTTATTTAATCCCGCCAAAAAATATACGTTAGGCGGTGATGTAGCCTGTAGGTGTATTGATCGTCTGGGCTATTGCGTGACCTGCCGTGCTTACTTTTTATCGCCAACGGTAGCCTAATAGCAAGCGCTTGCAGTGCTTGAAAATACGGAAAGTGCAGAAGTTAAGATGTAAGGGATATACTCCCTTATTAGCAGAACTAGATGGTTTCTTGACTATGTTGCGTGTTGTTCTGTTACACGTATATTACAGCGTGCACCTACGAGTTTTCGTTCAACATTTATTGATCTCCGTTTCTACTTCGATGTCTCAGTTTTTGTGCGCTCCGTAGCGTACATGTATGTCTTGACTGAGTCGCGAAGGTGCCACTGTGATACGTGACGCGGCCGTGATAGCTAAATACTATGACATTGAAAGATAGCAGTGAAAGAAAAAAATGGGCTATAGCTATGGTTCTATGTTGCAGAACGCCAAGTAAACTTGTAAGCCTTGCATGGGCTACATCATTGTTTCGCGCATAAATAACCACGGCTGACAATGTCGCCGATTTGTAACTCCATTTTGTCACTCCGATACATTGTGTGAAGTCACTCTTGCGGACAGGGATCGTGGAGCGCTCTCTTTCCGTGACATTTTGTGAGGTAAGTCGGGCAGCGACCGTGGTGTGGTCTCACGCTACGATATTTTGTGCGAGCAGTTTGGCATATACTGTGGACTGTGGAGTGGTCTCAAGCCGTGACATTTGTTAGGTCAGTCTGTAGTATGAACTGCGGACTGTGGAGTGTGTAGTGGTCTCTCGCCAGGTGTCAAAACCGTTGAGTCGAGCTGAGTGCACTGTGTCGCAGCTTGTCAGCGCTCATTAGTCTAATCAGTCGGAAGCACGGGGACTCTTATGCAATGCTCGACTGACAGATGATTACTGTCAACCCCCCTGACCCCCTGATCCCTTGACCCCCTGACCGCCGGGCCCTCACGCCCTAGCTACATCACCGTATAGTTACAATGAATATGTGTGCATCGTGCATTATTTGTCTCCAACTGCGCTGGTCACCTGCGATGGTAGGTTGCCGCTTGACCCATGTGCGTAGATCTATACTGAACGGGTAGCTAAACTAAGCGCGAAATGAATTTCAATGTCAGTTCGGCGCCAAATGACTCGGAGCGTTTTTAGGCTACACCGAAATCCGAAAACAGAGGCGTTCAAAATTGAGTAATCGGGCATCAGTATCATTGCCTTAGTCGAAGCTTCGCAAAATATCTTTCTCATTTTTCCGGCCAAGCGCTCTCAGCAGATACCTGATTCAAATCGTGCGTCTCTTCTACCGACCACTGAACTTAAAAGGATATAAGCCTATTTAAATCGCACACACAGCGCATAAAAATCATTGTTTGATTTTACTATTATGCAACAAAGCGGCGGGCTCTCGGGTTTCCTAGAATGACGAAACTCATTACGAGTCGCGCGGTCGGTTTCTGCCTCGTTAGCGTTCTATGGGACGAGCTGAATGGTCGCCGTTTGATTGACGTCTCAATGCGACAACGTACGGAGCCGCCGACGCGCCGGTTACGCTAATTGATATTTCCACGCCAGGCGGTGTCGGCCTTGTATCCAGCGGCGCAACTGAACTTTTTAATGGGGAGGGGGTGGGGGTGCATGGCAGGGGAGGGAAGGGACAAACGCAGGGAGGAGGGTAATAAGTTTACAACTCAAGACTAAGTTTACTCTAGCTATTTATTTCCTTATAATCATCAAAATTCACAATTAAATCGAGGGATATATAATAGAGTTAAGCAACTATAATTCACGCTAGAAGCAGCTTGGCATTAGATATGAGATTTCGGCAAAAAAATTCTGAAATATGACAAGTGTGGAAGAGACATCTGGGGGCACACATTTTACAAAGGGAGCAGCTGCTCTATACTGCCCAGTATTTAGATCTAGACCAAATTTGGCGCATATCTCATTTGAAAGCTTTGATTCAGGCTTACGGGGAGCGTCATTATTAATTTAGCCCCTGCTATCGAGGACACACCGCAGATTGATCTTGTCAAAATTAATCAGTTAAATACATCAACGGCTCAAATACTCAGTATTGTATACGCCTGTGCTGTTTCTATTCTTATAAACCATTTAGTAAAGCAAAATATTTATTTAAAATTTTATGGAAAAATTGAATAAATGAATACATTTTTATTTAATTTATTTAAATTGCCAACTTTGATCACCTGTATTTGAAGGCTCAGTTGTACCAACGTTCACGTTCACACCCCCCTCTTTCGCCACTCCACTCGCAACCCAGTCGCTGAGCTCTGGGTAGTACAAAAGGCTTGACATTGGCGGCGCAACGGTTTCAAAGTATATATGCTGAGTTGAGTGCTTCTAATGCTCGCCTACGGCAAAATCCGAATCAAATGATTACATTTTTACAAATTTTTAAATTCATATAATAGGCTGGATTTCCTATCACTAGCTGCAAAAGACTGTAAAGCAGCCTACTAGCCTTTAAAAATGCAGTTAAAAAAGGTCTATATTAAGTGTCAAATTTTAGTGCATGATTCCATGCGTATAGTAAGCAACACACGTTCAGAGGTGTATTCACCAGCCTGCCGAACACACACGGTGGCGCCGCCTACGAGACTTTGCTAGGCTAGACTTCTACCCCATAGCCTTCTCTTCTGTATCCGAGCTTGATTTGAATAAAGCAAATATAGAAATAAATCGGTGCGGCGCGCGGCGGCACAAAACACACCGACAATCGAGGCATTGTCGTGACGAGTTGGATTATTAGGCTGTAGCCGCGTGACGAGATAATCTCGCGCATGCGCGCTGGAGCCAACGTCAACGCGCTCATTCTACACCGAACGAGCGACAAACGAGGATAATGATAGACGTTATTGTGTGGTTTTAGTATTGAACTACGTGTGGGCATAGACTCGTAGTTGTTTGGATTGCGAGTTGCAACCGTGGCATAGGTATTACATATAGAAAGCGCGTATGTTCACAGTGATTTCGATATGATTTTAAAAATAGAATAATAATTATTATGAATTGACGTTATAATTGAAATTAAATGACGAGATTAGTTTGATGAATTTATGTTTTGAAAGCCACTCAGGTAAGCACAATCTATATGCTTATGCCAAATCATAAATTGAATTCATAATATTTATATTGTCCACAAGCATGAACTCACACTCCTGTTAATTAAATTTCTGCTGAACGTAATATAAAATTGATTGCAGAGATTATAATCAGCGACTTTCCGTTCATAGAATTACAAACATCGATCCGTAACTTGTGACAATGTTCAGTAACGACTGCCAGTGGCGCAACTGGTGCATCGCAGATAAAACATAATCCAAAAGGCGGCGCAACCAGTGCATCGTAGATGCAATCATGATTGTCTCCTTCTTATCCGACACCCTGTGGCCTTGTCCATTAAATATGACCAATACTGTATTATCTGCTCTGCATACCCCATCCATCGACCTGTTATTGAACAATGGGCTCTAACGACAAATTTTATATACAGGGCAATAATGGCAGTTGTCTAAGAAGTATGTCGCAAGAGGTTATTGTCATTTCACCAGGTTATTACAATCATACATGATTTTGTTTTATTTTTGGCATCATCTATTTGCTCAAATCATTGATAATGATTGATGTTGGCTATCTGCCTCGGTTGATCTAACAAAAATTCACGAATTATTTCACTGCTAAATATTTAACATGGGCAATCAATGTACAAGGTACACGCAGACTGTCAGTTGCCAAATCACAATCCTAGGCCTGCATCAATCCCTGTGCCAAAGTTAGTAGCAGTAGGCTTACAATACTTTCTGGAAAAGTAAGCAAGGCTATTAATCTCTCTTTGAAGGTCAGACTTCGAAAGTATCCCCAAGTTACATATATTTCCGCTGTCTATATCTACGATGATGATCGCGGGGTCACAAATGCGGTACTTTCTTACTCCCAACGGTAAAGTACAGTAGCGGTTTAATGCAATAATTTATTGATTGTGCATACTCTGGATCATAACAGCGTCCAATCGGCGACTTTCATTCCGACGCACAACAGTGTGGAATATTCTCCGTGGAAACATTGCGCGCATCTGCGTGAAGACACATCGCGGTGGTGCATTCCAACCCTATAGGCTCTCGATCACTGGCGTCTATAGCACTTCCCCTGAGATGGCCAGTCTCCATTCTACTTATTTATATTCGAGGCGAGTCCGATTCCGACAAAATTGGTAAGCCTAGGGTAAGCTATATGCCCTAGCTCCCATATAGGATCAGAGTTTATCATTGCAGAACATCATAAAGTTATTGAATTTATATAACGCCCAGAGTTAGTACGGGAAAAAAAAAATTCGGAGTTGATTCAATTGCGTGCTTGTAACATAATTGCCTATATAAAAATAATGAACGTATCATATACCGTCCATGTATTGTCATGTATATTGTAGAATTGTCAGAAATTTTAGTTTCTGTGACCAAGATAGTCATAGCTGTGAAGTTTTTTGTGCGGTATCTAACCATATTTAATATGCCATGGATTGCAGACGCAGCAATATTTCCCTAACTTCTTTCGTACAGTAACCTCGCTTAGTTAATTAACGTTATGATCGTCGATGCGAATGAACAGGTGCCCGTCCCAGCCCAACTCTTCACATCAACACAATGATGGCCCGTGACACTTTTTAATGGCGGTAATGGCGCTAAATGTGGCACCATTGTGGAAAACGGTAATGGCGCTAATATGCGCGCTATTGTGTGAAAGAGGTGCGTTGTATACATGTAGAGGCGGGCTGACATACAATCGACGATGAAATCAGTGTGTCATACACGTTAACTGCCCTCAAACTATAATTGGAACACGCTGTACACGCATGGGGCTAGATCACGCAGTCGAATTCAAATGGTTTGGCTGTGGATTAACCCCCATTAACTCTGAGAGGCTTTTTAAATTTACAAAAAACCAGTAGAGAGATGGTGAATTGGTTCTTAGCTAAATTTCCAGGCACCTGTCATTGTGTTTTGAACTTTTTGCGATAATTTGATTTAAAAGTTAGAATAGTGCTTTCTTCTTGACTTTTTACAGTCGCATTTCCATTTTTGATCTATTCTGAGCCATTTAACTTTTGAATTCATATCTTGCGCCTGTTACCTGTGAGGCTATGAGAGCTGATACATTGCAGTTCGTATGGGTATTACGCACGGAATGTAATAGAGCCGGCAGTGTACTGAATAGCCTGCTAAGAGAGAGCCCAACAGCGAGTATTTTTCCTATTAACAAGCGTGTTGACGCGTGGTGCTCTTGTGGAGCCTTCATCATTTGTCTGATCGCAAAGAATCGTCTCATGCTCGAATCAAACCAAGCACCTGCGTCAAAAAGAGACATTGTCGAATTCCGTCTCGTTTCAATGCAATATTTGCCGCTAAAGCGTCGAGTATATTTGTGTAGCGTTTAGGAAAATAACGCAACGATGAATATAAAGTGCTTTCTTTTGAAGGGTGCCCATTTGCGAACAGTCGAAGAAGCAGCGTGATATCTGCGACGAGTGACAATTTTATTTACTACCGCATTTGGGAAATTTCAACGATGGTCTGAACCTCGACCATTATCGTTCATTCAAAAAGTAGACTATGTGAATGTTATTGAAGAAAGGACGGTGGTTTTGTTATGGAGGGTTTATGGACCGTGTGTAGAAAGAAAGACTAAGCTATATGCAGTCCAAAGAACTGCCCCCTCCCTTCGTCAACCGCCTTTAGTGACTCGTTCGAGAAACTATTGGCTGCAGATCATTTCTAGTGTTACACAGCTTACACTAGTTTGAAGTAATGGCTGGGGCCTGAGACCTCACATGTGCAAACTCTAGTTGCCGTTGATGCTTTTGCCACTTTTGACACTTATGGCACTTTTGGCACTTTTGAATTTTTTCCACTTTTGCCACTTTTGCTAATACTGTCCCAGTCAGTGACTCGGGTTAAGTAAAGAACCGCTCCTCCTTTTCTAGTCGTCTTTTACAATTTGCTAAGGAGCTCTAAGCTGCAACCGTAGCCTGCCAAATGAAAAATGAACTGCGTAGGCTTTGACAGGCTTATTAAAAGCGGACTTATCATTACACGAATGAGTTTGTTTTTAGCAATTTTGTTTTAGCTTGAGTTTAATAATTGTTAACTGAATACTTGAAGATATTTGTATGTTGTTGTATTATATTGTTGCTATGTTGTTTTTGATTCCTTAATTTGAAGGACGTTTCTATACAGAACAGTACTGTTTTAACTTACCCACTAGCGACACCGTTTCATTGTTTTGCATTTTGGTCTACAGCCTAAGCGAAATTAAAGCGTATTAGTAATAGGGGCCTAGTAATTGTTTTAGAAGCTAGTTCAAACGCTAGCCCTAAATTGTGTACGCAACGCTGTATTTCTGCATGTCATCTCGTCGTATCAAATATAACTAGCCTGGGTCCTGTATAATAGCGTGATGCTTGAAATGTCGTATATTTTTTATTTTATTTCGGTAAAAGCAAAGGCGAGAGAACTATAATAAATCTGGCTCTTTGAAACATTGTAGCGTCGCCGCGCGTCCTTTCTCCCCTCTAATGCACGCCACCCATCCATCAAGGACCCTTCCAACAGCGCCGTCCAGAAAACAAATCCAACACGGATTCAGAGACCGGCCATAAAACCGTCGCTCGCTCCATCCGGACCAGTCCACTGCGCCAACTGGAGCTACAGCGGAATCAGGAAAAACTGCCGCTGCGTCTTTCGCAGCGGCTTGAACCTGCAGCGGAGGCTTTGGCAGACATGACGCGAGGACTAATGGTCGCTATGGCAACGGTTCTCTTCCTGACAACGCGGCTGATTGGAGAGAGCGTCGCGAAAGGTGAGTCGTGGGGCTTGTGCCAAATGGCGTCGTGGCGTCTATGACGCCCGACAATTTGATTCAGATGGGAAAAAGCCCCGGCGTTTCGGGACGCTAAAAATAATGCCCCAGGGGTCTACAGACGCACGATTTCTAAGGTCTCGGCGTCGTTTAATTTGTATTCTATGTATGATATGTTAGTACTATCATGGTTGCGACGCCAGAAAATTAAGACCCTGGCGTCTCGAGGCGCAAAACGCGTGGGCCGTGGCGTTTGGAAGCCAGAATACGAAATCTTAACGGAGACCCTGGTGAGTCGCGTTGAGAGCGACATGCGATGAATTTAGCTGTTGTCGCGTCACAAATTTACTCGCAGTCACGTGACAAATTTACTTCCAGTCACGTGTCAAATTTACTCGCAGCATGTCCCAAATTTACTCGCGGTCGCGTGACACATTACTTGAATTACACGGCCGGCGGTGAGCGGCTAAAAGGAACGGACGTTGAATGACAGCGGAAAGTAATTGGACGCTCCAGTCTTCTGTTTCTTTGTTCGTCTCTTCTGCTTCCTGTTGGCGCCCCGCTGCGTGGCTCTCTATTAGTTAGTCTCTTTCTCCCTGTAAGCTTTCACAGCTTGAGGCTACTACTCGAGTTCTCTTTTGGTTCATTCATTGTTCGCTCTTTTGCCTTTGAACCTGTGAAAGCATTGGTAGGTTTTAAATTTTAATAATGCGATGCAATTTGGGCGCGTGAAAAAATAGGTCAGGCTTAATATCGTGATGACCTCAGTCAGATCCACATGTAGATAACGATCGTCTTGTACTTCACTATCACTATGACCTCAGTCAAAATTGTCAAAATATGGTTGACTATATTTAGTGACTTTGGCCTTGTCAGATATAGTTGACTATATTTAGTGACTTTGGCCTTGTCAGATATAGTTGACTATATTTAGTGACTTTGGCCTTGTCAGATATAG
>JAQIWG010006484.1:0-13254 GCA_034695025.1 Chamaedrilus cognettii | reverse complement strand
AAGCTCAATCGCTTGTCCACTTTAGGCGCCCTAGGCTTAACAAGCCTATCAATATTATAGGCATAGCTCTCCTTTGACAGGAACGCATAAAACCTTGAAGTTTGACAAAATCGTGTTGTACATGATGCTACATGTACCTAATATTACTAGAAGCGAAAAAGTTCACACTTATTAAATGAAGAGCCCTTGGAATATGGGGCTGAGTAAGATATAAACGCATCAAGAAAATCAATAATAATTCGCGGTGGCGGAAAGCCAAAGTACAGCCGTGGTGCTCATTCTCAGACAATATTAGACTGCTACCCTGTATTTCGATTGCTTTAAAATTTGCATCAATGGTAGAGGAGGTATCAGTAATAATGAATTTAAAATAAAATGAATAACGGAATAAGTCGACCGGGACCCTTATTTCACAGAGCCCTTCAAATAAGACTTACTTCAGAATCGGTTAGCAAAATTTTCAGTTGATGACCAATAAATGTGCAGCATTTTGGCAAAAGTAGGCATCTGTAAAAGTAAATTATTTACAGTGTATATTATACTATACTATAATCTCATACTGTACCGGGCAATCATATTAAACTTAATCATAACTGAAAATTGAATTAAATTCTTATTTAAAATTATGCTTCTAAATATTGACAATGTCTTGACATTCACGAAACCTGCAGAGTAAAATAATAACTGAAACCAAAAACAACTCCAAAAGACGTACACTGAAATAAAAAACAAATGTGAAAATAAAAATCTAGCTTACAAATATGTAAAATTGTTGCTTTAATTCCCATGAACTGCATTTTATGAAATTACACAGAGTAATTTCTAACTATAGTTACTCATCAACTTAGGCCTAACTATACCAAATTCGCGTGTCCGCGGCAATCATCGACGTCAGAAAACTATCTTACACAGGCTGCCACCACATCTTAGAAAACGCATAGACCTACGCCTACATCATTCATTTATACGCGTAACGCTACGCCTACCAGTTTCTAAATAGGCGTAATGATTTTAAAAAACCTTCTTCTAGGGGTACTAAGCCTCCTACAATAAACCCTGGTGATATGTTCAATTGAAAAAATTTATGCATCCGAATTCTTGCTTAAACGAATTCATTAAAATACTAAAGGTTTTCCGTTCTAGTTTGCATGAAAGTATTTTGAGTAGAGAAATATGATGTTAAATAATATTATCATATTTATGATTACAAACAGTCGCCGTAAACTCCTCCTCAGTCACTAGAGGCATCCTTCTGCAGTAGGTCGTCTAAAAAACTAGACACACTTGAGCAGCCATGCTAAACATAGATGCTTAGCATGGTTAAGTACGACACATTGGGTACAATAGTTCAAAGTCTATGGCACGACAAGCATCTGATAACTGAGCTAGCAACATTATGGCTGGCCTTTTCAAAAAGTTAAATTTCAGTATTGTAACAATGTTGCGAAAAAAAGACAAAAACGAATCGTGAAAAGACACAATACTCGTAAATATAGAATATATATATATTATGATCTCTAATACGATTGAAATATATACATGAGCACAACTATGCAGAACGAATGCAAGATGTAGTCATCAGCTAAGAATCAAATCATGAAATCAAACCATCCAAAATTGGACTATCACAGTCTATTGGTATGTAAAATTTAATCTATGCCACCGGGCCATTGAATCAACACTGCGACAATGATAAGAAGTACAAAATCTGTCGCAATAGGATCCATTCTGATATCAAAAGGCAGGCAGCGAGTAGAAATTTATATACAAACTTTAAAAACATCTTAAGATGGTAACTTTCACTAAAATCTCAAGATGGCAAAGTCACAGAGCGTGAGAGATTTTAAAGGATTAACTAACCTGTGGCGAACAAAAATGATTCGGCAATACTTAAGAATATATATATGACAATCAAAGCATTCTAAACTACTTGTACTAAACTACAGATCGCAATAGTCAGTGACTCCAATAAGTTACCACATATTCACTCATCAGCAGTCTATAATGCCACCTCCACTGACGAAAATGACAAGTGGATAAATGGATGATGAGTGGGTATGGGGTGTTTCATCATGAAACTGAATGAAATAGTACAATAAATCATGTACCAAGTCGTTTGTCAATGCAATGGCATCCACAGCAATATAAGGTGGCTGCAGGAAGAGTATAATTTGTACATTGATTCGCTGAACTCAGTGAAACTTAGGCTCCGAAGTTGTGACCTATGAGACCAGGGACGCCGAAGCAAGGGGGGCAGTGGAGACAATTGCCCCTCTGCACTTTCTCTCTTTATGTCAAGTGTGTCCTTTTTATCCATGATTTGTGCTCATTTTAGTTCAGTGCCCTCTCTGCTCTTGGGATCTTCTAGCGTCCCTATCTGAGAATGACCCACGGTTCATTTTGAATTTGACCCTAAATAGTGGTCTTTTTGCATAATAAATTTGTCAAAAAAGCTCAACAACATTGATCTTAATCGATGTGAGAACATAGATGTCAGAAAAACGACAGTGACAAAGCCTTAAATACCGGTACTATAATTCTAACAGATTTACAAAAAATGCTTCAATGACGCAAAAAATATCATGCTACAAAAATATAAACACTAAACAAAACTCACTCAAAACCAGAAGAATAACACGCTAAAAACTTCTGCTTCTGAAATATGAACCTACTATGAAGCTCTACAATGGCATAAATTGTAAATGTTTCAAACTCTTAAACGATGTCCCAATTGGCCACCCCCCCATATCACCAATCACAAAACTTTCCAAATGGAACCCGAGCACCCTCCAACACAAATTCTTGCACTCGTCACCGACGAGACTAAATCTTATCGTACTGCAAAAAATCACGCTGCTTTGCAAACTCAACCAGCCTCACGTGAAACCCGTTGTTCGACAGCAGATACTTCCGTGCATCCATTACGCGTCGGGTAGCCTCTATGGGCCCGCACTTCTCGCGCGCCATCACGTATGCGACCGACAGCGCGCCGCTACGATTTACCCCCCCCTGGCAGTGAATCAGCGCAACTCCATTACTCTCGCGCGCCTCCTCGATAGCGGCGAAAGCCTCATCGAAATGCTTCAGGATGGGGTATTCTTCGTCGTCGTCAGCGGGAAACGAGACGAATCGCCGCACACCGGTGCCGGCGTAGAACTCGAGCGACGTGCAGATCTCATTGGACGCACAGTTGATGATGTGGGTCAGCTTGAGGTCATGAACGACGTTGATGTCACTAGCTTCGGCGACACCGCTGAGATAAAGATGGTCGTAAAGCTTGGTGGCGCCGCAGGAGAAGCGGAAGGCGTGACCAAGAATGGCTCGCATGCCTTGGACGTAAGGGGCGAGCTCCTTGTCGCAGCGCGGCTCCCCTGAAAAAGAAAGCAACGTTAAATTCTGAAAAGCGGCATCATCGTGCTATAAATTATTATTTACACAATATAAATGTTACTATTATTGATGCTATAAATCGTATAATATACATACAGCCTACAGTACCTTAACTTTTTTGATAATATCAGTTTCATCGATTTAATTCCTTTTAGCAGTTTCAGGAAATCTTTTCAGACAAGAACAAAATATTATATTAGAGCCTACGTCATGTTACTACACGTTAAATAAATAAAAATTGAAATCATGCAAAATAACAAGAATACCAAAACTTTACCAGACATGCTCAAACACGTCCTCAGTCCGAATATCCAACTTCCAACTTCCGCAAACGATCCGGCGATTTTATACAAATTTTTAAAGGGACTGAAATTCTATGCTGTTCACATTCTCAAATCCATACATTATCACTCATATCAGTGATGCCACTCACTGACACTCAGCGCTGTCAGCGGCGTCAGCGCGCACAGTGACGGTCAGAATGCGTTTTAAAAATTACTTTTTGCTTGGAGCAACTTTTTTGCATAAGCCGGAGTAAGTTTATGGAAGTTTTACACCAGGATTTGAAAGTGTTTAGCTCGAATGTCTTTTTTACTGAATTTAGCAATAAAATTCCCAAAATAAAATGACTATGTTTCATGCGTGAAGATGTAGGCCTATGCACTTTTGAGCATGACGCTTAGAGAATGCTGTGAATAACAAGTCATTTCCAATGAGCTATTGCATGTCAAGGTAACATATTGGGATTAAAAAATAGAGGCTGACATATGAGTGGCGAGGCACAATGCAAGTTCTTACAATTTCAACGGATGGTAACCAATTAAATATGATAATTTGGGGGAGGGGTCCAAATATGGAAAAAATCATGGTGTTATGCTCTTAATCAACCATGCAATTTTTACATGCAAAATTTCATGCATGAAAAGTTTATAACTAAACTACAGGCATTAAATTGACATCCGCTCAAAAAGCCTGTTACCTCCCCCCCCCGGCTAATGAGTTTTGCGTGCAAAAGTAGCTCAACGCTTTCAATCTTCGTATAAAATGGTTTCATAAAACTTACTCAGCGCTTATACAAAATAATTACTGCAGGGAGAAATAAATTTTCTCAATAAAAGAGGAAAGCATCGTTTGTATGAAGATGAACCACGCAGATTGTATTTTCGCATTTCGCTGAGCAGCGTTGTTCTGCTAAGCTCAATCGCTTGTCCACTTTAGGCGCCCTAGGCTTAACAAGCCTATCAATATTATAGGCATAGCTCTCCTTTGATAGGATTGCATAGAACCTTGAAGTTTGACAAAAATATTTTGTTTATAATTTGTTACAGTACTGAGAATCGTCTCGTGCTACATATGATGCAACAATAATTATTATACTTGAGCTACATGATGTTACATGCACCTAATATGATTATTAGAAGCGAAAAGATTCATACTTACCAAATATAGGCTTACTTCAGAATCTGTTAACATAACTATCCATAGATGACAAATAAAATGTGCAGCATTTTGGCACAATGATGCATCCGTAGAAATCAATTATTTTACAGTGTATACTCTAACTATACTCTAATCTCATACTGTACCAGATAATCATATCAAACTTAATCCGAACTGAAATTGAATTAAATTAATATTTAAAAAATGTTTTTAAATATTGACAATATCTTGAAATTCACGAAACCTGCAGAGCAAAAAATAACGGAAACCAAAAAATAACTCCAAAAGACGTACAATGAAATAAAAAAACTTATCAAATAAATATAAATCATGAATTTAATGAGCAGTAAATTTACACTGTTAACTAGTTGCCTTATGCTCATGAACTGTATTTTGTGAAATAACACAGAGAAAGCTACGTCAGATCTGGAAGTGATATGTTCCTTAGAAAAAATGTCTGCGTCTGAATTCATGCTTAAACAAAATTTATTATAATACTGAAGTTTTCAGTTTTAGTCCACATTGTATGTCGAGTATTCTGAGTGACGAAAAATAATTCAAAATAATATTTCCATATTTTTATTTACAAACTATTGCCGTACACTCATTCGCTGTCACTAAAGGCAGCATTCCGCAATAGATCGTCTAAAAACTGGTTTGCATTCATGGTACTTGAGCAAGCTGGTCATACCATGTAGGTACCATCCATGGTTAAGCACAACAATTTGGCCGCAAGACTGTAAAACACTAAATTTTTTACTGGACGTTATTTTGCCGGTTTTGCCTCTAAAAAATTTTGCTGTACAAAATTTTCGCGTTTTTGAGACTTGCCCAATATACATGTAGATAGCTTCTGCAGCCTTATTTTGGGCATGCAATTTTCGCAAGTTTTGGCAATTCGTGGAATTTGCCAAAATGATATACACGCAAAAATTTCATGTTTTACAGTAGTTCAAGTTCTAAGGCACGAAACACGTGTGATAACTGATCTAGCAACAACTGGCTTTCGCAAAAATCTAAATTAGACTATCGAAGCAATGTTGCGAAAAAACAAATCGTGAAAAAACTATACTCGCGAATATACATATGATCTTGAATCAGATTCTAATATCCACACGAGCACAACCAAGCTAAACGAATGCAAAATATAGTCATCAGCCTAAACCAAATCATCAAATCAAACTATTAAAAATAATCGCAGTCTATCAGTATGTTATATTAATAAATTTTACCGGGCCATTGAAACAACACTGCTATGATGATAAGAAGCAAAAGTCCATCGCAATAGGATCTGTCCAGATATCAAAAATGCAGGCACTAGATAGAAATTTAAATATCAACTTGAACAAAGATTTCAACATAGCAACTTCCTAAAAGCTTAAGACGGCAAACTTAAACAGTGTGAAAAATTTGTAAGTATCAACTAACCCAGGGCTATAGATTAGTTTTGTACTACAATCTGGTGGCAAATAGATCAACTCAGTGACTCATAGCTGTCACATATTCACTTGTCCTCAATCTATATTATCACCCGTCTGTGACATAAAATAACACACGGACAAATGAATGACAAGTCCATACAGAGTGTTTCATCATGAAACTTGGTGAATATTTAATTAGATGTAACTTGAGTGTTTGTCAATAACACACATCCAAGCAGTCTCATATTGGATGATAGCAGGGAGTGCATAATTTTGAACTTTCCTCGATGAACGCAGTGAAACCTGTGCCTCGAGGTTGTGACCTCTGAGACTGACCCACAAAGCTACCAAACACACTACCAATAGGGCTTAAAGAGAAGTACAATCAAATTCAATATTGACAAACAGGACGCCAAACTGAAATTGATGAACGCGTCTTAACTTTGATCCTAAATTATGGTTTTTTGCGTTACAAGTTTGTTAAAAATGCCCAACGACGTTGATCGTAATCGATGTGACAACGTGGATGTAAGAAAAACAACAGTGACAAAGCCCTAAATGCTCAAACGCCAGTAGATTAAACAAACACGGCTCACTGATGCAAAAAATTCATACAACAATAATATAAACACCAAACAAAACTTTATCAAAACCGGAAAAAAAACAAGCCGAAGACTACTGTTCTAAAAATATGAACTGATTATGAATCTCTATAATTGTATAAATTGTAAATACACCAAATCATAAACCATTTCCCATCCGGCCAACCCTCCTATCATCAATCAGAATACGTTCAAAATTGTACCCGGGCACCCTCCAACACAATTCCTGCGCTTGCCACCGACGTGACTAGATCTTATCGTACTGCAAAAAATTGCGTTGCTTCGCAAACTCAACCAATTGCACTTGGAACCCATCGTTGGACAGCAGATACCTCCGCGCGTCCATGACACGCCGGGTCGCCTGGATCGGCCCGCACTTCTCGCGCGCCATCACGTACGCCACCGACAGCGCGCCGCTACGATTCACCCCCATTTGGCAGTGAATCAGCGCAACTCCATTACTCTCGCGCGCCTCCTCGATAGCGGCGAAAGCCTCATCGAAATGCTTCAGGATGGGGTATTCCTCGTCGTCGTCAGCGGGAAACGAGACGAATCGCCGCACACCGGTGCCGGCGTAGAACGCGAGCGACGTGCCGATCTCATTGGACGCGCAGTTGATGATGTGGGTCAGCTTGAGGTCGCGAACGACGCGAAGGTCGCGTGCTTCGCCGACGCCGCTCAGATATAGATGGTCGTAGATTTTTGAAGCGCCGCTGGGGAAGGAGATGGCACGGCCAAGAATGTCTCGCATGGCTTGGATGTAGGGGACAAGCTCCTTGTCGCAGCGTGGCTCCCCTGGAAAAGGAAACAAAGTTAAATTCAAATTTTAAAATTTATATTGAATATAATGCTGCGAAGCTGTCGCACTTTTTCACAAAATTTGTTGCATTTTCCGCGCGTTAAATTTTTTCTCAGACCTTGCCGCATATTTCTCCTAATTTTGACGCAGCTTTCTGAGATCTACCTATGGGCCTACAATTTAAAAAATATAAACATTAAGGCATTATGTACATGGGTTGTACATTATGTTACAATTTGGTTAACACTGAAGCTCCTAAAAATCGTCCTTTGCTTTTACCTGAAAAAAACAAGCTCATCATTGTCGAGCGCCGCAGTATTCTTTTGATAAAAAAGCGCATTCGGGTTTTGCAAAACACTGCACAATATCGATTTTTATCGAATTATAGATTTAAAGGAATATTTTCCAAAAAAGCAAATTTTGCCAGCAGTGTTGCCAATTTGACATCGTGTAATTATCGTACAAGCCCGAAAATGATCGTTTTTTGCAAAAATAATCATACCACTAAAAAACCGCCCGAAAACGTATTCATAGTTATGCATTTATATTTATATGATTTATATATTCCATATTTGAAATTTCTATAAAAAAAATTTCATATTTCTCTAATTTTTTCAAAATGCATTCACCAGCGGTGAGGTGCTGTCGAAAAATGTTAGTTTCTCAGACCAATTTTCTTTTTTAATAAAATTTCACGTTTGGAAAAAAATTCCTTTGAACCTTCTCACAATGATAGTACACATTGCCAAATTATCGCATTAATTGCCTTTATTATTGTACATGGTAGGCCTACAAACTTCCAAAATCCGGCTAAACTATCGTATAATTATCTTGTTATCGTAACATCGAATATTTAGTAACACTGTTTATCGGTAAACCTAGGGAGAAACGCAAGTAACCCATCCAAACTTTCAAGTCAGTCAAATTACTTTATTCAAAACATTGCTATCGGGAGATTTAAATTGCAACGATGTTATGAGTTTCATGATTGGCTACCTTTCTGCTCATTAGTTTCTCGTTAGAAATATAATATTAGTAAATACAGCGCATTTTACCTTAATTATCGCTCAACAGCTGATTTATCGGTACATTTGTTCATTATAAGTAAGATTCATATTAGGTAAGAATAGTTGTTGTGTTGCGTCCATGACTGTCAGTGGTTGTTTTTGATAAAATTGAAAATACAATGAATATATTATATACATTATTTATATTTATGCATTCAGTTGCAATTATAAGGAGAATTTTGACAGCTAGATTATGGTTCAAATTGAACGAAAGCAATTGTTTTGGAGTAGCTAATTAGATAAATCTGAGGAGAGAAGTTTAGTGGCGTATTGCGAGGAAAATTCAAGCTTTGAAATGTAATTAAAGGTTGTAAATATTACAAAGTGAATTAGATTCGGTCTGAAACTTTTGTTCTTAGTTAATAATTGTCAGAATTAATGACATATGCCTCCAAGGCAAGGTCTAGCTATTATTATATATGATTATATGTCGGGGGATTAAAATCAGTGGCGCACCGCTTTTTTCCCCTGCTGAACCGTCGACGAAAGGATGAAGGGATCAACGTGGGTGGCTGCCGTCAGAGTGGGCGAAGGGTTTTGACGGGAATACAGTGAATACAGTGAATACATATATTACGATACACACATACATAATATGTTGTAAATGTTAACGAATTTTAGCGGAGCATAATAATGTGGTTCACCCAAGTGACAAATTTTGCGTTTCAGCCGATCAACAAATCACGTGTAGCCAAACAACATCAGTTTCAGCAAGACCCCTCAACCTTGAAAATTTAAACCCATATTAAAAAATGGCTGTAACATTAATTAGGCCGGCATTCTTATTGTGTTAATGTAAGGCCTGCCAGATTAACATATAAGACCAGATGAACGTCAGGCACGTCAGGCTTATATATGTTTATTTTTGCACTTCGAACGCTTTATCACACTTAGTTAGTCAATTTGAAAAGACTGGGCATTGTTTCTTTGGCTCGAGTGGCATCAATTTATATATTGTCGTTTGATTAATTTACTGTGTCATATTGTGTATCATAGGTTAATAATAATTTTTTTGGCAGATAGGAGAACTTTTGACTTCAACGAACCACAAGCGTGCTTGCAATAGTAATATCACGATATGCTATCGTTAGAACGTTGTGTTTAAATGATAATTTTTATAATTGTATTAATTTACCATTAATATAATAAAAGCTTAATTTTTTGTGACGTCATCTGACTCAGTTCACTGTGCGTGACCCAGTTGTTCAATGAAGAGTTATTTGAATGATCTCAGATCATTCAAGTAACTCGTCAATGATAGCGAGTTATTTGAATAATCTGTGATGTAATATGCCAGATCTGATTGAGTCGTGACGTCATATCTGTTCAGTGACAAAATATTAAAAACCAATAACTCCCTATAGAACAGCGGAGCCTGTGTTGATAGATAGATACTATATCTACAGCCTAAATTACAGCTTTTTGTTCAGGTAGAATGGCGGACTATGCTCCAAATCTGTATCGAGCGCTGAATGGTGTATTCTGCATCTACAAGTCATCGGGTAACACGGTTGCGCAGGTCATTACAACGCTGCAGACGAATCTAGCAAGAGGTACTTCATTTGTTATGAGCTTTAAAAACCTGTCAAAATTATTGAGTCGTGATTTAAAATGAACTGAGTTATGAGTTCTTTTAACAAGCTCCAGGCTCAATACTTTATGATAGCTGGATAGTTTTTGTGTCTTGGGCCTACTTGAAATTGTGGGCCATGGTCATCTTTGACGTTATGCGGCTACATCAAATACCTTGACTTAAGCAACTACGTCAGCTCGAAAAGTGTTTAATTTGTTGCGTATAAAAATTAGATAGACTTTGTACTTTTCAAAAGAATTCTTTGTAAGGTTTCTTCTTTATGGTCACCGGTATGTAAACACGTGTAGACTTAGAAAATTGTGTTGCAAACATAATGCGCCAGCAGGCATTAAATGGAACAAATTTGGAACGATACAGTATACAAAGCGTGTTTAATTTTTGCTTCATTCAGCGAGGTGTTGAATGTTTTAGCGATGAACGAGTTACCCTGCCGGCCTGTGAGGGAACGCGCAGTGATTCACAGTGAACACATCGACACAGACTTGTCGACAGTTACAACTGTTCCTGATCTTGCAGATCATCCTCTAGGTGGTGAAACTAATACGGCTATATTCTGCTTTTGATCGAGTTTAGTTGCTTTCATCTTTTTTTGTGTGTACCAAAATTTTCCAATGTTAACACTGGTGCATAATTGTAATTATTTGAGTAAACGGACTTTAATCCATTAACACCCATAAAATAAGGACTCTCAAGATGCTGAATTTTGGACTCTAGCAGTGATTTAGTGAGATATATTTTGTATTTATGGAATTTTGATTCAAAATATAAGTGTATAGGTCTATGCTAAATAATATATATAGTATGTAGTGATTTTGAAGGAACTCTTCATTGGTAAATCAGGCGAGCTTTCGATGAATTTTGTAGCATTCATTGCATCCATGGACCATTTCATGCATAAAAAGCTGTAAGTACATTGTGCATGCATTTGAAACTTGACTTTGTATTTTGCTGAAGTGGATAGTGTAGAATATTGACTTGGATTATTTTGCATTGTTGTTTTTTTAAAGTTGTTGGTCCTCGCTACATCGCTGATGACTTTCACATTCGATCTGCCGGAATGCTTGGAAAGCACGCGTCTGGGGTTTTGGGTGCGTATCAGCGTATCTAATACTGTATTAAATTGCAGGCATTAAATGGAACAAATTTGCCTGCCTTGTCATCATCTCCTATGTTTTACAATTAGGCATTAATGAGACATTGCAAATCAGGCTTATGAGTGTGAATGAAACTTTTGACAAATAAACGATGATTTCTTTTTTATTTGATTGTGTTCACTCTGTAGTCTAATGTTGTCTTTGTGCCTTTTTGTTACAAATAGTCCCTTCTTTTCTTTTATTGTATTCAATGCATAGTGCGGTGTGCTCTAAGTTGTAGCCTTTATTCTATTTCATGTTAAATATATATATTTTTACATGATGCTCTTAATGATTTAGGTGTGAATGGTTTTAAGTATGAATTATGCATGCATTCATGACGGTTGATGATCACTCTGCAAAGTCAGTAAATCAATTATTTAGTGGAATCTTTTTTTCCTTTGATGTCAGTGATGGGTGTGGGCAGAGGAACGTCACTGATGCCAGCAGTTGCTCAAGCGAAGTATTTGAGGGTAAGATCTACCAGTTTCTCAGTTTTGTGCCCATTTTCTAGCTTTTGCATTTCGCAAAGCTTCTGCTGTAGGCTGTGTTATTTAGTTTACGCAATTGAACTTTGAAGTTTTAATATCAATTTTTATTTTAGGCAAACACATTTTTGTTTGAATTTATACAATTTAAACCAGTAAATATGCTGATGCGCAAAGTACTGATGCTGAACGAGATTGCTGATAACAGATATAAATTATGTTACAATATATTTAGACATTTGTTGACCATAATTAAATATAAAATATAGCTCGCTGATAAGTGTAGATACAACAATTTTAGGTCTATCATGTTCAAGGACAACTTGGATTGGCAACACAGAATTATTCTCCCGTCGGAAAAATCGTCCAAAAAACCACATACCGTAAGTGTTCAACGCTGTTGATTATATCGTTATCAGTCTGCTACTGATCAATGCATTATCAGTTCAATCAATCTACTACTTGATTTACCTGTTGATACAGTAGAGCCTTGAATATAAATGCCAATGAAATTTTTGTTAATATATACATAAAGAATTTTTTTTCAGTTTTTCAGACAAGTTTAATAAGACTACGTCTTTATTGATTAATTACATAAATTTTTTATCTAATCAGTTAAAAATGCCAAATCAATGATCAATGAAGATATATGGAATATGTAATTGGGATTGACTGCTGATGTTTTGTGTCATAGATCACGTTACTCAAGCTAGAATTGACCGAGTGGTCGCTGGCATGCAGGCCGGACACCAGAAACACATGTTTATGTAAGTATCGCTGGAGGTCAGTGATGCAATGTAGCATTCATTGCATTGCTTAATGTTCAATCAGTTTATCTGAATTTGTGTATTAGATAGTCTGCAATGGGTTAAACAAGTGGTGTAGAGCACTACAGTATTCTAAAACATGTTGTAAGGAGAATTGTTCAAATCATTTATAACATAATACCGGTTTCAAATCATATTGATAAAGTGCCACGGCTTTCATTGTTTCATCTCTTCTATAGCCTGTTCTGCTGTGCTATGGTTGTCTCTAGTGTTAATACGGGACCTCATTGGTGTTGTTGCATTATAGCGAAGAAAATGCTGCATTATAGTGAAAAAATGCAGCAATTCCGCAAAGCCGCAAAGCTGCATTTTAACTAAAATATTCTACTAGGGGTTAATTCTATTGTGTAGGTTTGCGCTGCCATTTTGGTGAAATAAAGTTCTATATATACAGAGTGAGTCCCAAAAAAAAAATTCCCTAGAGATATCGCGATAACTCAGTCAAAATTCAAAATATTGATTTCACATTTTTAGGGATTGGAGAGGAGATAAT
>JAQIWG010006483.1:0-13257 GCA_034695025.1 Chamaedrilus cognettii | reverse complement strand
TGGGACAAGGTTAGTATAACATTGATGCATGGTTGGTGGAGTAGAGCCTCAAAGTTTTGCCTCATAGCCACCATCGCATCTTTACTGCCACGCAGGTAGGCTATTGCAGCACTGTGCCAGGCGGCTAGCAGAAGTTAGTTAGCCGACGTTACAGATTCCGAGTCTCGTGCTGGTCATTAATCATGTTACATGATGTTAGCCGGGTCAGATAAATTTGTCTGCCTTTCGACCGCTGCCTGTGTGTCTGAAAGAACTGTGTGGCTACATTCTGTGTATGTTTGCCTATTAGCAGACTTTATGAGTTGCTTTGGACTTCTTAATGTTTTCCGGTTCTGTTGTTCTCCACCTTGTTATAGCATTTTAAGGGATATAAATTTTTTCACTTAATCTCTCGAGATTTGAGTGAAGTCTGAACGCTACTTTATTATAAATTACAGCTGATTTTGAAAAGTACATTTGCAATCGACTTTTTCAAAATCAGCTTCTCTTTCTAATCTAATCTAGGTTGGAAAAGCAAGATCTGTATTTGAAAGTTTTGAAAGTCTTTTGCTTAGTTTCACTATGGCCATTGTATTGCAACACCAGGGGCCTCATTTACTTACATTTCTTTAGATTTTCTGAAATCTTATCCTAACTGAAATTTGAAACAAATAAAATCCAATCGCCGACCGCCGTGACGTCATCATTCTGTTTGCGCGCGACCGTGCGGAGTTTCCAATAAAAAAGATAAGATTTGCCAAAGATTCTCTTAAGACAATTTTACGACTAAGATTGTCTTAAGATATCTACGTAAATGAGCCCCCAGATCATCATAGTATTTTGTCTGATTGTCTAAGTCTCAAAAGTTATCTCATAGTTTCTTCACTCTTTAAACTATTAATAGTATTTGATAGCCTCATAATCGCACAAAAGTCTCTATTCAAGACGTGGTGTCATCCAAGCTCCCCAGCAATATGACACTAGTAAATAGCACTTTTGCGAATTTGCTTAAGGACGTTCGAGAAGATAAAATTTCCTTTTGACATGGAAACTTTGTACCATAGCCTGTGCTTGTCCGAATTTCACCGATTAATAAGAACTGTAAAGAAAGGAAGGAGAACTGCCAAATTGTGCTTTTGACCTAGGAAGCTAGCCGGCAGCGACAGCATATTTGTTTACACCCCCCCCTTCCACATTTCCCCCCGCCCTCTGCACCCCCTGTCGTGAATTTTATAGGAAAGAAAAATTCCTTCAGGCGTTGGAGATGAACTGTTCAGAATAGCTTCACAAATCGTTTACACCCCCCCCTCCTCATTCCGGGATTTAAATGTTTACCAAAAAATTTGACTCGCAAGACGCCCCTGTTCAAGACTGAAGTAAGGTAGCAGCACGCTATCGGTGGCTTTGTTTTGGGGTGCTGCAAATTTCCTTCATCTGTGAGCGATAATAGAGTCGGATGGAAGTTGTTACGCTTGTTACCTGATCTTGGCAGATTATTCCGACAGTAGACTTGCATTTACATCGGAGCAGACTTAAGTTTGGCGATCGTGGTTTCTCTGTGGCAGCTCCGCAGGCGTGGAACAGTCTGCCGCTACACGTCGAGACAGCCCCCTCCCTGACCCTATTCACGGAAAGACTCAAAACTGAACTCTTTACCAGATCATATTTGTAATTAATTTGACTGGATAGCAGGTTTTCATTGAAACTGTTGTTCTTTGGTAGGATGCGGGCTTCTTTCATGTGTTTGAGTATTGTCAAACTGCAATTTTTCTGACTGTTGTGATATTGGTTGTGTGCAGCGCCCTTGTGATGACTTCGGTCATGTTAGGGTGCTTTAAAAAATTATCCGAAAATTATTATTATTATTATTATTATGCATGAGCGGTTGTATGCAATCCTGCACTCTGCACTTCTATGCGGAGCTTGTTAATTTTTTTTCCTAAAATTTTGTTATATGCAGTTTAAGGTTAGGGATAGTTTGTGTTTAGTTTATTGTCAGGCCAGAGTAGCTAGACTAAGGGCTGGTTTCTCCAACGCGGATTTAATGGTGGTTCAGGATTTAGCCTATGCAAAAAGGTGGGTCAAATCCTGAACCACCATTAAATCCGTGCTGGAGAAACCAGCCCTCAGTGCTCAATTTTAGTTAATTTAGGTATTGGTTAATTGCATGTATTTTGGCGAATGCTATGCTTACATGTGCAGAAAGCAATCACTATCTTTAGAGCACAGTCACTTGTTGACAAACTTGGTTAGCCGTTGACGGGACCCATTTGTACCATAAGGCCTACTGTAATATACTACTGCAGTTTATAACCGTTGCTAAGATAGCAGGAAGGGCATGTAGTGTTTGGCCACTGAGTCTACAATATACTTTTGTTGCAGCCACATATCGTTACATCGCGCTTACCGCGTCGAACAATCGAACATTCTAAATAGCTGCAATTTGCATGAGGCTGCATTTCATCAAGCCATGCAGATTCGGTCCTATGTGGCACGTTTGCGTCCAGCCCCGTAGCGTGACCATTCTCAGCGGGGTGGAGGCAAGAATTGTAGCGGGGGGTGCAGACATTTTGGCGCTGTGCCCACTCCACAACACTTCTGACACTTTTCCGCTCGAATTGAACCCACGAGAGGCGGGGGGGGAGGATGCTGACAAAAAAAATTCCACGTCGCTCTTGCATACGCGACCACAATTCCAAGCAAGCAGTGGCACGAGACAGTTTTAGACATAGAGCTGGGGGAAAAAAAATTTCACTTGCTCAGAGCAGGGGGTCAAAAGCTTAATTGCCACAAAGAGCAAAGGAGCAAACGCTAGAGGCCAATGTTAACTTTTCTGGGCGCAGGGGGGGCAGGGACCCCAGTAGGTGGGGCAATGCCCCCCTGCCTCCCCCCTCCCACGCTGCGCCCTTGCGTTTGATCTATGGTCCGTTCATGCAAACCCTGGGCGATAAAGGTTGGTAAAGGTTAAAAGGATGTGCAGGAGAGGATTTGTTAAACTTTAAACATTTAACTGCATTAGGTTGTTTTAGGGTTGTAGTCTAGGGTTATAGTTAGATTTAGGTTAGATTTAGGATAGATTTTGCCAACTGTTTTTAGGCTTAGGCTTGGGTTAAGTTTGGATGCTGGCTCCTGCATGGGCCTCGGTCTATTAGATCGGTCTGCTATTCCGGTGGTAACCAACATCTGTGCAATTTTATCATTTCGATAGTAAAGCGTATCTGCCAATAAAACATGCAAGGAGTTTTGCTGTTGTTGTATCCAAGCGACTATGATTTGTTTAAGATTGGGTTAATTGTTGGCTATGCATACATCACGGCCGGGTATTATTAGCCCGGGGGGTCCTGGTGGTTAAATTCCCCTAGCTCAAGGGTGGACCCCTATATTGGAGGCTAATAGTGCACGCACACCTTTCGGTCAAAACGAACGAGGTTCACCGTGGCACTCGTTTGAGAGAATAGACACGGTATCACTGTGTGCTCGCGCTTTCGGTCAAACAAACGTCAGCTGCAGTCGTCAAGGTCACTGTGACCTTAGCAAAAGAATGCTGCGTGCAGCATTCGTCGTTGAGGATCATGACGTCAGGTCTGCGCGCCAGGACAAACGACCGCAGCAGTCGGCGGCTCGACGAGTTCTATAGTAATCTATACAGACTAACCACAAAACTTCCTTCGCTGTGACCGAAGGGTGTGCATGCACTTTAATACTGGTCGGCCCTTATAGGGGCCGAAAAGTGTTAGGCTGTTTTACACATTCTTCACCTAGACATGTGTAAAAATCGTAATTAGCTATAGGCTACTGCAAAACTCTCTTACATGCTTGGACCCATATTTTAAATTGAGACAGCACATAACAGAATATCCGTTACCACTAGTCGCTCCTCTCCCCTCTGGTTGAGTGTTCATTTCGGAAGGGAATATTGAAATTTGTTTGGACCTCATCTCAAAATTTTGACCCCCATATTTTTCAGCATATTCCACTCCCAGCACGGCTTCGGTGAGATCTTTATAGCGCCATGAAGCGGCCACCCACCCACCTTAAATCAGGGTGGTATTACCTGAAAAGGAACTAAGGGGGTCGGATTTATTCCTTTCTGAATTTGTTCATCTCAGAAATAACAAACGAGCGGAGGGGGGGGGGTCACAGAGCTCCGAGTTTGCTATATCACCCTTTCAAATAAACTCACATCCGGGTGGAGAGGGAGGGGGGGTAGCAAACGGACTGCCGTGACTAGGCCAAAAAACGTGCACAGCTAAAAATCGGTACTTCATAAATTAAAAGTAAACCAAAATATGGGGGTCTACCGATTGAGCGAGGGGGGTCGGGCGATCCACCACTTGAGCGAGTGGGTCCGCTTATTCAGCTAGGGGCTACAACCCCCAGCCCTCCGCCGACATATTTGCTGCCACTCTGCCCTATATCCGCCCATGCACCGCTGCATACCGAAACATGTTTGATGGTTGCTGATACTTTACGACATCCTGCGGCGTCCAGCAGCATTATGCTCTTGTGGATTACACCGCTGTGCTACCGCTGTGCAGTATTGTGTTCTACATATTCTCGACGCGGTTAGAGTTTGGAACAGTTCCGCAGACTATTCTGTACTTAGCCGGCGCTGGATTTGTTCCGAGAATAATTTTTAAGACCTATAGAAAACGATGATAACGTTATAATTTTCGGGGGGGAAACTAGAGGGGCCAGATTTTTAAGGGAAGCAATCAAATTTCCACCCTTTGTGTTTTTCACAATGACCACGAGATTCAGGATTTCATTGTGGGGGTAGGGGGTGGGTCGAGCCCCTAACCCGTTCAGAAAAACCTGTTTTTCTACCGCTACTTATTAGCTTAGGCAGAGATTTGTAGTTTAAGGACCGTGTGCAGTAACAACGACTATTATAGTCCAGTTCTGTGCAGTGGTTAAAGTGCAAAGCAAGAGGTGGGGGGTCCCATATGTTAAAAAACGCCCACTAAGTTACGCAAAATAAAGGCCTTTTGCTTGCCATTTTTAGGAGTGCGGAACCCTTAGTCGGATATTTTAGCGGCTTTGCGGCTCTACGGCTCTGATGCTCTGAGCGGCTCTACAGAGCGGCTCTACAGAGCGGCTCTACAGAGCAGCTCTGAGCGTCTGTGAGCGGTTCTGCACAGTGGCTCTGAGCGGCTCTAAGAGGCTCTGAGCGGCTCTACAGAGCGACTCTGAGTGGCTCAGAATGGCTCTGCAGAGTGGCTTCTTAGATCGGTTCTGCAGAGCGGCTTTGCAGAGCGGTTCTGAGCGGCTCTCAGCGGCTCTCAGCGGACCTGTCGTGCATAGCCCTTAACATAGCCAATGCTAAGTAAGTTAGCCTACTGTAAATGTCAATGATTCTGATCTTTCATTTATGGGAAAGGATTCGAATATTATTGAAAATGTCCTGTCTCAGATTCGATGTGCCGGGTCTCACATTTGAGGTGATGGATCTCTAATTTGAGGTGCTGGATCTCTAATTTGAGGTGCTGGGTCTGAGACCCGGCGGGACACGGCCCACTTGAACCACTGATTTTGTTTAACAGAGCAGGCACAGAACCGCTCCCTCCTTTTATGACTCGCCCGGAAAGCGTATCACCATACCCAAATACCAACAAAGCCAAAGCCTACGCTAACCTACGTCCTAGCATAGCCTATGCAGCACACCACCTAGCGGCCTAGCCTACATGATTTATTAGCATTGACAGGCTCATTTTTGAAAGATGAATATTGAATTTTGACCCTTACATATAACTTTTATTTTTAACTACAACGTAGGCGTATAAGCTCCAACAAATCTGGGACAGCGATGAATATATTTGTTGAATTGAGTCCATGACCATAACACCTAACAATCTCTCAAATTTCATGCAAATGTGCGTTATGGCTCATAGTTCTCCCGATATAATAGCCGTTGTATCGCATATTTGAAGCGTGAGACAACACTAGGAAAACTTTATTTTGCTTCACTACTAATCCTACTTTCACTGCTAGTATCCAAAGCCTGGGTCTGCCATAGCCAGCGTAGGCTTTGGCTTTACTGGTATTCGGGTATGATGATATGCGCCCGGGAAGGTCTGGCTGTAGGCTAATTCTTTGTTCCCCGGCCTGCAGGCAGTCTACGTAGGCCTAGCTTTTACTAAATAGTTTGACATGATGATGGATATAATAAATCAAACGTAATCGTCTTATCAGTTCTGCATCCCTGTTTAGTGCAAAGATGATACGGGTACTTTCACTACTTTCACGTGTGATCATTTTATGTGCTTCATAGATGCAATATAGATAGGTCTACGTGATTTTAAGAGATTATCACATATATATATATAAATGTCCAGTGTCTGTCTGTCTGTCTGACATAACGCTCGGAGTCATCACTCGGTAGTTTACATCTACATGTATTCTTAAATAACCGGTAAAGTATGGTAATGTAACTACGGTGCCTTCTACCAAGACTTGTTCAAGCACCTTTTACCGGCATGGCCCAGCTCAGTCTGCGCTACCAATCTGACTTAGAAGAGCAAATATTCAAAAGCAAAAACAGATAGAAGTTTATCATTCAATATATGACATATGGCCATACGATACAAATTATGGCGCATCGTCTCGGAAAGTTTGTCCCTCTTTATTGTGTCATTCTGTTGCAAATTCAATTAGGCTTTCTTGGTATAAATTTGAGAACTGGAACAAAAAGAAATGTAACACAAAGAAAGTAGCGAAAAAGTGTAAGGCCTAAGACGATTGATCTTAACTAGTTTTCGTAATCTGCTTCTAAAAGCCACGGGGCTCCTGTTCAGTCCTTGGTTATTGTTTCACAAGCAGCTGCGTGAATCACTGTTCACTCCCACGGGCCATGGATTATTGAAGGTCTCTGCTCCTTTAATGGACGTGTCACTTGTCAGTGGGAGACAGTGTAGCATATTACCCATAGTTATGGACGCCATTTCTGAGTCGTTAGCCTCACGTTCACACAGTTCATAACCTACGCGTAGCCTTAGAAGGATGGTTCAAATTTAGAACATGACGTCATGCGTCGCAATCACTAAAAGATGGCTGTTTAGCGTGACCAGATATATGCCGGGGCATGATGACTCGGCATATTTAAACACAAATTTTAGGAATGATGCCGTAAGTATTTGATGAACTTAGGCTGGATTGCAATTTTCTGAGATGGCTGGCGCGTGTTTTGAAACAGAAACCGGATGATTGGGTGCGGAAATGTATGGACTATAAAGTAGCTAGGAAAAGACGTATAGGGAGACCGGAAACGACATTACATAACATGGAATAGCTTGACAGAGAAGGATAAGAAAGCTAGAAAATTGAGAGCTGAAGATGCGACGGATAGAATAAAGTGGAAGGCAGGTGTCAATGGCTGCAAATGGCGTATAAGCCCTGAGTAAGCGGAGAATGCGGTCACAAAACGCGAGTGTGTGTGTGTGTTTTTCATCTTCCCTATGATTGCGGGGCATGGTGTCATGTTTTGACGCATGACTATCCTTCTGAATTTCATGCAATATATAACAATGCTGTAATGGCTTCTTAGCTTCTCCTGCCAAGTTTTCTTCTACGATTATTTATGATCTCTTTTTTACCAATACCATAAACTTTTGTTAACGTTTCTTGCTTCACCTGCGTCAAAACAAACGCTCAAGTTTTTATTCTTTCCCCATTGCCGCGGTAATTACCATACGAAGCTGTAATCCAGAACGGTAATCCGCACCGTGTCGCTCCCTGCCCCTAAGCGCTCGACTTGAAAAGATGCACTGACAAAAGAGCTCGTAACTCTTAGCAGCCACCGCTGTTGAGAGAGAAACTTAGCAATAAATCCTGGAAGCCGTTCGAGCGGCAATCAATTCCAACCTATCCGTTAGGACTCGTGCATGTCCGCATTGCTGGGAGTCTGCTAGCGAGCAAGCAACTGGCCGGGAACTTGAACTGATTCTATCAGGCCTTGATGTAAGGGTGTATTTTAATGCCTCATGGTTTTGCTGCATTAGGTATTATTACATTACATTAGTATTACCTATAGCGAAGAAAAATTAAGAAAAAGGCTTCAAAATAGCGCCATGCCGGACAGACTCGTCGAGGCTCGTTGCGTGTCGAGGAGGAGGCTGAAGTGAATGCGTTGCTAAGCAAAGTCACAGTCGCAAAGTCGCAGTCACAAAGTCTCAAAGTCGCAGTCGCAAAGTCGCAAAGTGCATCTTAACTAAAATATCTGACTAGCTGTAAACCAGTATGTGTTGTTTTTATACAGAAATGTGCCGTTTAAGTCTCAAATTGTTGATAAAAATTCTGAGTATTATAGGACACGATCAGGTTTGAGTCCCAAAATGTGTTGTTGTCATGAGATAACGGTGCCCCTGCCGCACAATAGTGTCCCGTGGCTTTAGCGCATTGTTCAAACAGTATTGTTTAGCGATAGGCTTACTCTTCTCTCCCTGTTTTGTGATCCGATCACCGTACTTGCACCATATTTTCATGGTACTTTCACCATACTTTCACGGTACTTTCACCATACTTTCACGGTACTTTCACCATACTTTCACAGTACTTTCACCATACTTTCACGGTACTTTCACCATACTTTCACACACTTTCAATGCACTTTCACGGTATTTTCATCCTAGTTTCACCATATCTTGACCGTATATTCATCGCAATTTCGCGGTACTTTCACCATATTTCTGCCCTATTTTCACTATATTTTCACCATAATTTCAGTCTTTCGCAATACTTTCACCGTGCTCTCAACGTGCAGGACTTGTTGGCAGATTTGAAACGGTCTATGTTTGCCTTTGAGATGAAGTTCTGTCGGACAGAACCGGCGACCCTTCACGAAAGCATGTCCTAATCGGCGCTTCATCGATACCCACTGATTGATGTGTAGAGTTTAGCCTGGGATCGGTCTCGGATCAGTTGAAACTCCTCTTGGGAATTGCAACACGAGGCCGCAGCGCTTCCGCGCGATGGGCGAATCAGCAAAGTCAATTCCTCTTTGTCCAATTCGCAGCCGCATTGACGCCTAATCGGGAACAATTGGAAAATTTGCATTCACCAGTGATTCAACAATGATGATTGCAATTTTAGCTTCTGCAATTATTTACAAAGTCGGTGTAGAATAATATGCAGCAAACATGTCCTAAATATTGCTGTCTCATCTGGCTGATAACGAAGTGTCAAGGCGTAAGAATTTTTTTTTAAAGAACTACTGATAGGTTTCTAAGTACCGGTATGTGATATCACAGTATTCGCAGATTCTGGGGATTATATCCTTAGATTCTGGGACTCAGCAAAAATATCACTAAATAGATTTTTACTAATAAAAATATCCCCAGCTCCGATTATAAAATGTGCGATTAAAAAATATCAACAGATATCCGAGGATCGCATCAAAATCACATCCCTAAATCGCTGAAATATCGCAAAATCTTGTGATGCATCCCTAGCAGTTGCATCACTTGTCTTATTCACCTTTGGTGGCGATGTTTATTTTATACCTGCGCAATATTTTTTAGCCTTATAGCAATAGTTGACTATACATAAGTAATTAGGTACTGCGATACGTGACGCGTGAAATACTTGTTTCCGGTGTCCGCTGCGCGTCGCCAGTGGACGAATAGTGTCATCACCATGGTGACATCTTTCTCCGGTAACGAATCGGCGATTTATCCATTAGCGATGTATTATTGATATTCTACGCCCTGCATTATCCCTGGCTAATTACATTATGGTACATAGTTTCAATTTATCAGGCGATGTGCTGCCTGTGGTAGAACAGAAGGAGCAGTAATATGACATATGCATGCCGATGTCGCTTTTTGACAAAGGCTAAAATCATTTGTTCAGAATAGGCCCGGGTCTCGGCATTAATTTCACTGGGTGTTCGTTAGCGGGGACTTTTTTCCTCCGGTGCAAAACTCACGACAGGAGGGGGGGCGCTGACGCTCAACTTTTTTTATGAAGATCATCATTTTCGCTCGTCAGATTCCTACTGCACACTTTTACAAGAATCCTACCGCACATTTTAAATTTCTATTTCACATTCGGTGTTCAACCAGGGCATTTTTGCCATACAAAGTGGGGGCCACGTTGCCCGCCAGAGCTCTTGCATTCCCCCCCAGCCCTTTGCCTTTTGCCCCCCACTTTTTGCCCTATGTTGCGTTGTTTTGGTTTATTTGCGCTATATTCCGTGTTTCCGGAATTTGGCTGTTCAACAAGTCGCTGCGAAATTCATTTCGAATCCATTTTTACAGTGTGCAAGTAAATATATAGCTGTAAACCGGATCATGTAATGCATTTTTCGATAAAATTTACGCATAAAAGTGCCCCCATGCAATAAAATGCCCCCCAGTGGAATTTCCCTAAAAATGCCCACGTTCAACTGCGCGTTAAATTTATCCTGGTGCCCTATGCGGGGAGATGAGATTGAGTTTGGCCCTGGCTCAAGTCCCCAGTCACTGATCCCGCTTGTTTTCACTCGAACACACTCGTCGAGTCCGCGAATCGAATCGATTCCAGACCGGAACTCAAATAGCATCGACTTCTTATCCACCATATCGACAGCTGCTGTGGTTCTACATCCTCAAAACTGTGGTGGTCGAAATTTATTTGTAATACTACGCATTATTGTGAAGAAACCGATGCATAAATGATTAGACTTTTAAGGCCGGTTGCTAGACTTCGATTTGAAGTGCGATTTTATTTTGTAGTCCGAATTAACCAATCAGGATATTCGATACAATTCTTTCATATATTTTCATTGGTTAGTTCGGACTACAAAATAAAATCGCTTCAAATCGAAGTCTAGCAACCGGCCTTTAGACTATTTCGCTTTGAAATAATCAACCATTTTTCGCTGTCGACTGCGTGCTCTCTAGTTTATTGTGATTTATTAATTTCTGCTCGCAAATAATTATACTTCATCTGATTGACAGCATTCCATGCGCAATAGTTAAACTTTTAAAAGCGTGATTTTAATTAAAGAAATGTAATGCTGTTTTTCGATATGGGTATGGATTTTTTGCAACAGTCACTCCGGTACGTTTAATAGATCGCTTGCGTAAGATATTGCCAATATATTACATGAGAACATGCAGAATATAGGCTATCCCCTGCAAGTCAGGGAACAAAGAGCTGGTTTGCATCTCAAAGTTCTGCGGAGATGTCGTAAGAAGCTATTAAAGAAGAGGAAGCGGTTCTTTGCTTGGCTCCGACGCACTAAATTGCGCTGGAATGCTCCTTGTTTATAGTCTTACAGAACACCCAGTTAAACCACAGAAATCTAAAGCCTGGAATGCGCATGCGTTAGCTACACAATTCTACATAAAGAAGGATCTTTTAACCAAAAACGGAAGTTGATTTCAATTATGGGTAATCGTTGTTAATTATTGTGATTGGATATGAAAGGGTCATGACCCTGTCGATCAATTGTTGACGATTGGTAATTGGTTTGGCCCGCAGGCCAAGCCCCGCCCCTGTTATCTCCATACGCGCCTCAATACACAGCCTGTAGTGACTCTATCGGTTAAACCCTTGGGTTAAACTTCTAAAACGCATGCTAAATTAAGAAAATTCCTCTTCAGCTTTAAAATCAACTCAGCAATATTGTTTAGGCAGCGAAGATTATGAAGCATCCTCCTTTTTGTTAGTCGACCCAAGTAGGGCAAGGCTACGTGCTCCGCCATCAATGCTCTGGCTTGACTCCAAATGGGGAGTTTATGTCCGTTCAGGTTTGTTATCTTCCTTGAATCCTGAAGTTTACCTGAGATCAGGCCCTCCTAGAGTGCTCAGCTTCAGCTGGATGTGATGGGCTACCTTTTGAAGCTTCCATTTTGGAGCCCCCTCCCCCTCCCCCCTTCCCACCACCCCCTCTCAAATTGCTTAACGCCTCGCTGCTCATCGATTTTCTCGCCAATCAGTCATTATATGGTGCAAATCTGGCGTTTATTTGCATCCGCAAACGCGTCTCTGATCGCTGATTGGTCATGAATTTCGACCCGATAGTTCCATTGATCAAGCAGCGGACTCCCAGCCTGCAGCTTCCGTTAACTGGCGTCGCGGCATCTATGACGTCAGAAAATTTGACGCAGACGCTAAAAAATCAAACCCCGGGCGCCAAAAAAGTACTCTTGGCGTCTCTTGACGCCAGATTTCAAAGGTCGAGGCGTCGCTGTAATTGCAGATTTATTCTTATGTTAGTACCCAGCTACCCATGGTTGAGATGCCCGGATTATGAAATCCCTGGCGTCGCGAGACTAGAAAACTTCACGGCCATCGCGTCTGGACGCCAGAAACAGAAATTGTAACGAAAACTCTGCTCACGACTAAAGGATTGACAGCAGGGAGGGTCATTGGGTACGGTGGGCCTCCTCAACAAAATTTGTCTGAGCCCCGCGCTATCTTGCGGGGCTCAGATTTTTAGCAAAACTTGAAAAGACCACAAAAGAAAAAAATGCAGTCCTAAAACCGCCCTCTAAAATTGTTGTAAGTACCTCCCGCCCCCGGTTTGAATTTCTTCCAAAAGGATCTAGGCGTCGAATGCCCCCTGTTTTTAGAATCTTGTAATACCCCCCCCCCCCCTCCAACTTTGAAGCGAATCTATTCGCCCCTGCAGCTAAATCTGGCTGGTTAGATTAAAAAACTACTTGACATGCAAGTGTTGAAAGACAAATGTGGATTGTTTGCAATCTGTAATATCTGATAACAGATGCTTATTGATTGAAGGAGGAGCATTCGGTGATTTTTCATCTCTCGTTTGTCGTCAGCTCAAAAACACATTGTTTTTCCTACAAGCCGTGCGTTTTTGGACTACCCTTTTGAGGCAGGAAATAATTTCTCAGTAATTTTTCTTCTTATTCATATTAGTATTTTTCCCAAAGTTACTTCAATCCTTTAAAAAAATAAATCCTGACGCCGTTTCTGTGAATTTCGATGCGGATAAAAAAATATTTTTGCTAAATTGGTTTCGATCAAAATACCTACGCTTTCTCTTGTTTATTCATCCGATTCAAAGAGCAATTTCGAACACACCCTAATTGTTGGATCAAAGCAGTGACCTGATATCAGTATTAGAACTAATGTTTGGCGGTTCGACAAATCACCGGTTCGTGCTGCATTTTTCTAAAGAAGCGACTGCTGGACTATTCTGCACGATGCGATTTTATATTTTTTTTTTTATTCGCATTTGTAACTTCAGTACATATACACATACAGTATTGCTCAAAAGTTTGAGCCCACTGACCAATTTATCAACTTTGTTCGTTTGCTTTTAAGCACAGT
>JAQIWG010006482.1:0-13258 GCA_034695025.1 Chamaedrilus cognettii | reverse complement strand
AAGGCCGGTTGCTAGACTTCGATTTGAAGTGCGATTTTATTTTGTAGTCCGAATTAACCAATCAGATTATTCGATGCGATTCTTTCATATATTTTCATTGGTTAATTCGGACTACAAAATACAATCGCACTTCATATCGGAGTCTAGCAACCGGCCTTTAGCGTCTTCGCGACACGCATTGGCGCACAGGCAGTGAATCGGCCTGCTTTTTAAAGTTGTGGATTGTACATTCAATTCGTATAAGCTGTTGTTTACAGTACCGTTATTCAGCTCACGGTAGGCCTAGGCTTTTACCTGAGTATCCCGGAGTAATTAGAATATAGTACCATTTCAACTAGCACTGGAGCATCCCTTTGAAAGATATCGTGCCGTTATACTCCCGACCATAAGGCTAACCAATGACATGTTTCGTTCAGTTGAAAACGCTGGCGGTTACACTGTAATTGCATTCGGTTAGCAAAACCTGTTACAGCCTTTGGGGAAGCAGAGTAGCGGCGGTTTTGGGAGAAAATATTTCGGAGGGGGGGGGGGGCAAATTCAATATTTTGGGTGGCTAAGTAGTCACGACCGGTGGAGGAGGCGTTTAATCGTCGTGGAGTTATATTGTCGCGTTCTCTGACGCGAACTGCCTAAATCCAATGGAGATCCGAATGATTTGTGAAACAATTATTGAGATAAATTGGTGTCGGCAATTATTTGGAGGGCTTGATAGCAGATTTAGGCGGCTCCAAGCCCCTATAGCCCCATGCCCGGGGCCGCTACGGTAGTATTACCGAGCAGCCTGGGCACGGCCTGGGGTAGTGGTAACTGCAATCTGCTACAGATTTGCTTATGACCCGGGTCTTTGAAGGTCTCAAGTCTGAAAGCTTGAGAAGTCCCAGCGTTGACCCGCGGGCCAGCGATAATTTACGACTGCATGACTGATCGCGTACCGCGTTACACAGTAACGCGCAGACGGATTCGATACAGGGGCGGATGCAGGAGTTTTTTTGGGGGGAGGCCGCGGAGAGGCCAGAAAATTTCTGGGGACTGCCACATTTTTGCAACGTCACAACACTAAGCACGTGCCTTTGCGAACCCCCCCCCTCCGCCTCTTGAGCGAGGGGGGGGGGCGGGGGGGCGCGAAGGGGTGTGTTGGCAGAAATTTATCAGTCCGTTATACTAACCTACTAACACTAACCAGTTAACACCATTTTACCGAACAATTCAGTCGATGAAACCCTCACAATCATCCAATAAACTGAGCAAGCTAAAAGCACAACAACGTTACTTTTTCCTTATTTCCTCAGCGCATCTCAATATCTATAACATTGCGTTGACATCCTGGAGAGGCCATTCCACTTTATTTTTTGGAGGGGGGGCCACGTCTGAAATTGGGGAGGCCTGGCCTCATACGTGATCCATGTAGAACCGCCACTGATTCTCTGTCGTGCGATCCAGTTACTTTCTCGTTGAAAATAATAAACAGAGCAAGAAGAACAGGGATTTGATTGATTGGTGCATTGAATACGACTAGGCATGCGAGCAGTCACAAAGATTCTAGCTATGCGATTACTGGACTGTGGCTAGTGTCAGTTACATGCACGTTATGAGACGGATGCTGAGTGGATAACAAGGTTAGGGCTGATCATGGGCGAATCAAATTTTTTTGAAGTGAAAAATCCGCAAGAAACAAAAATTGATGAATGATGCTCTTGTGGTGTTTATGCTACTTTTACTGTTGAGATCTGTGGTATTACTTGTAAGTGTGGTGTTTATGGTAGGCCTAAGTGTGCTCTTGGTAATCTATTTGTGGTACTTTTGCTGTTGTACTAGGCCTGTATGATTGTCTGTAATAGAACATTACCGTAGCTCTAATTTTATAGATAGTTATTGATAATTTCTGACGAAATCTGTCACTAAATGGTTCACACGAAATGCAAATTATTCATGCACGCCATAAGTTGTTAAATTTCTGTATAGTTTGAAAACTTCTAAATCGTCAACTTTCTATATTTAGGTGACATTTTGTGCTCTAAGCCATAGGAGACTTTATTTGACAATGGAATTTTATTAATTTCACACAGTGATGAGCGTTTTTGCATTGTTGATTCTATCCATTCGTCATCTCAGCACTTCTGTATCGCCTTGCTAGCGAGCACTCACATGAGCAACTTATAAACAACACCCGGCGATAAAAATGATGATGAGTTATGAGTTTGACGCCTGTTTCGTGGTACGAAGACGACTGCGGGGAGTCCTCTATACACGCCCCGAGGCTGGATTTACCAGATTCCATTTAGATTTATGCGCTAGGGATCAGTCCAAGTAGAATAGTCAACGGATGGTGAGGGTATTGGGGGGCTTCAACCGTCCAAACTTAATAATTTGTAAATTCATTGCAACGGGCATGAAGGCCAGATTGGTTAGATTTCAGAATAGGATAGGACTGATTATTGTTTTGGCCTACCAAACGTCAAACGCATAAGTTCCACAGACAGGATAAATGCACGGTAACAACAGCAATATATTATTTTCATAATGATTGTACGCTGGTTTAACTTCCGTCACAACGCGGCGCTTTATTTTGCAAAGATTGTATGATCTTTGCCATTGGCCTGACCTAAAATGGCGGAGACTGGTAAATATATTGTAGGCCTATAGCCCGGGGATAATTCTGTTGGTTGCCCCCTGCAAGGATGGTTTGAAATAATATGTTGTACCCTGAGTATGTTAGTGCTAAACCCCGCAGGCTACCGCGCTGGTAATTTTCAGAAGGGCTGAGATTTTATATGAGCCGGGCTTTAAAATGAGAATTAGGATGACCAGGGATAACGGAACAAGGCGAAAGCGTGATGGCTAGTGTAGCCGAGTAGACTGTACCGTGAGAATGAATCATTGTAATGATAATCATAAGCCAGTGGGATACATTCATCTGACCAAATATCAGTAATTGCGGGGCTACGAGCTGTATAGGTCTATTGAGTCTGTGACATTTTGTGTTTTATTTACTTTATGTAGAAACTCAGCTAACAATAACTCAAATTCAATTTTGATGAAAATTCGCATTGGGCATAAATCGGGTCGCCATAAAACTTAAAGGCGCCATCTTGCTAAACGCAAAAGTTCCGCATTTGACTAGAAAATAAGCTTAAAAAGAAGATAGAAACGAGTCGTGCTGTTTTGCATACATGTACTATGTTAACTTTTCCGCTTTCAAGCACTACAAGGATAAAATTCAGACATTGTCTATATCTGTCAAATACATGCAACTCCACAATGTGAGAATCTTACAGCCAAATCATAAATCTGTCGTTGTAAGTCTGAAACCAGTCCGTTTAGCTTGATGCACACAATATTTACGATGCGTTTGTGAGGTTGTTTGGTTCTCTCTGTACCCTGAGATATTACTTATTGACAGCGATGTCTTCAAGCTTGCACAGATCTTGGGTGGTACATGGTAAAATGTATCGCCGTCTGCCCGATACCCGAGCTTGGTACTGTATTGATTGAGGAGATAAACGATTTATATCTATCAAGTCAAACAGTCATCGATACCGAAAGTTGCCATCACGGCTTCATCTCATGTTTCTAGCGATCCAATGCAGGGGTCTCAACCTTTTCTGTTAAAAGGAGCACTTTATTTTGGTAAGAAAACTTAAGTCATGCTACACCTGCCTACCCGTAATACCCCATTGCCTGTGCCTATTTATTTTTTTATTAACTTCTGTGCCAGTGAGAGAGGGTATGATGATATAAATTTTGACGACCGATAAAGATTTTGTGTTTGTTAAGTGGATTCACGATTCACGAATCCACATGCAAACGGAATGCTAGAAACGGAGAATTTTCCCAGGCATTTAGGAATTGTAAATACTGCGGGAAGACTCTAAGTGCTGCGCATCGGGAGCTTAATATAAGCATGAGAAACACTTTTAAACTCCGATGAGCATGAGTATTTGAGATGCGAACCCGGCCCCTGAACCCCCCACCCCGAATTCCCCCTCTTGAACCCCCCGCCCCCCCCCCCTCTTCTCCTATTGACCGCTGATTGACTCCAAATGCTGTGTTTTCAAGCAAATTGTTGCCACGTTCTTAATCAAGACGTTGCACAACTTCGGTCCCAACTCCACAAGGATTCACAAACTGTGTCAAACCGACCGTTCCCCGATGTGGACTAAATTACAGCGTTATGCAATGCTCATATAAACGGTTCTAAATACGGTATACACAGCGCGTTCTGTTCTTTGCCTGGATGCTGTAAACATGTCACAGTCTATTTCAGTACCGCAGTATACTAATGCCCATTTCATTGCTCCTCTTATAGTACTCCGAGTTAATTATGGAAAATGAATATTACCACAATTGATACCCCACTTTGTGCACTTTGTTAACGCTGAATGCGACTCTCTAGTTTATTCTCCACGCCTGAATGTTATTATCATATTACACTGTGACGGGAATATTTAATATATATTGCCTAGTTCATGTACGTTCACGTCTTGAGGTGAAATAGGCGTAGCATAGAGACACAACATAAAGTGACAATATTACCTCACAGGTCAAGTGCCGTGGAACACCGAGTGTTCCTCGGAACGAACACCTGCATAAGAAAGCCTGTGCTATACTGTGTGATAATGTGTGACTTTTTTAGACCGCCAATGGTCCGCTGTGCATATCATTTCTACAAAGCGAGCGTTTTGGCTTTTGCTTTCTTAACCCAGTGGCAAGTTTATCAGGTTTATATAATGATACCGCAATCGCTAAGCTAACGAGATGAGTAAAACTTTTGATTTTTGTCCAGCCCGTAGTGTTTTGTTAAGCGGGTTAAACCGTGAGATTAGAAAAAGTAGAGTGAAGCAGCCGCGGATCAGGGCCTGCGGTATAATACAGCGTTCGGTGCAGGAGTGCAAAGTGCTGTTAGCGACGAGGCGAATCTTAAACGCTTCTTGATTTTTGCTGTTTGCCCGCGGTCAATGTTTTCGCAAGCCTACGCAAAGCGCTCTGAGATTATTCAGCAGCCTATGTGCTTATACCGTACATTATAGTCAAAGTCGTGCCCGCAGTATGTTCCTGGCTGAATATTTGCTTGTGGGTATGTCATATCATGTAGATGATAATTAAGGTACCGTTATTCCAAACATGCAAGTGGGCCGATCTACCTACAGCTTGGTCGTCTCTGTATTTGCTTATTGGCCTGTAGATAATCATAGCGATACTGATCACTGCTGTGAGCGGTTAACTACAGGCCTACTGTTTTAGAACTAAATTTTACGCTCTGGCGAAATTAGACCTGGAATTCAATATTATTCGTAACTTCGTAAGTTTTTGAATATTATATTTCTAATTATATGACACGGATCTGTACTATTTTTTAACGTTATTTGATTGACTCTTAGAATAAACATAAGAATAACATAAGAACATTAGAATAAACATTGTTACAGTTGCTTGATTCTAGACTAACAGTATCGCCTCGTCTTTAACCACTGTGATTGCTCTGAGATTCTTCGTCTGGGAAACAAAGTTCTAAATGCTGTGGACCTCATCGCGTGTACCCAACATTTAAATTTTCGTTATCATGCACGTTTATTGTCCCACACTTGAATTTTAAGCCCTTGCATTCATTGATATTTTCTGTTCCACATTTAATGATCCTACGGTCCTACCTATCAGAAACGTGAGGACTGTAAAATTCAGTCCCCCTGCGGGCGAAGCGACCATCATAATTGATGCCATCGTGACATTTTTATTATCCAAGAGTTCACAATTATTGTTTAAGTTGGGCCGAGCGTGCAGCTATAACGGATTTTACAAGTTGGCTTGAGGGGTGAAAAGCTGTCCCGAGTTGAGCGAGAATTTGTACCCAACGACAATAATTGCGCGTCAGACAGATACAATCATAGAGTGTTGTTATTGATGGAATCGGACCCGACGCTTTTGTGCTATTAACGACGTTCATTTCAGAGCGATTATTGAATGAATGCCTTCCGTGCGCTAAACGCCGCAGCTGTAGGTAGGGCGTTTGCACATGTAAATTTGACAATGTAGCAAATAACAGGCCTATAGGCTGCTGATAGTTTAGCCGGTGATAGCATAACGCGCTACATGTATACATGTACATGGCCCGTACAATACTACAATACGTGTATCATGTAAAATGTACGTTTTGATAAAGAGAACCAATGCGAGCAGCCAGTAAGTAAGGAATCTAATTCGCTCGCTGTTGGCATGAATTTGATTGCACCAGGCTCAAATCACGTGCAATACAGACAGTAAAATAGACCGAAAAGTTATAGTTTGGTTATAATATTGATAAATAAACTAATTTTAAAACTTTTATTCGTTGCATGGCAAATTCGAATACAACGTTTTTTCTGTCCGCATTTTTGTCATTAACGTTAATTGAAATAGTCCATGCTATTGATTTAGGGTCATTAATTTTATTTTCATAGAGCCGCTATTGCTTCAGATTTAATTGGCTTACTTTGGGTTAAGTTGGATCACTTTTAAAATATGATTTAAATGACCGTAATTGTGTCAGTGTGCAACTTGTCGTCGTGTTTGACTCTTTGATGCATGTTGTGATAATATGACAAGCAAATTTGTACCGCAGTCTATATTTATCTCCTCCAATGCAAATCTAAAAAGTGTTTTGTTATGTGTTTGAGTCTTTTAGAAATCAGCGTTCAATTTGGCACTGGAATTAAGAGGAATTCAATGAGGAAATTGCAAAATTAACCGCTTGGTTACAAAGTGTGTCCATGCCGTTATACAATCCCCCATACATACAGATTGTAAGACCTTTTTCCAAGTAGCGAGGCGTGACCAGTTATACTATCCTCAAGGTACACATTGCAAGTCCTTTCTCCCGGTCACACTCTTCATATTTGTTTCGCTCCTTCGATTTCACCCCTCCATTAGAGCTTCACGCTTCAGAAATTGCACAGTGTGTCCCTCTATCACGTGTTTGGATGTTCACATCTATTCCATAACCGGTGGCTGCTCATTTGAATAATATTAATTTAACACACAAGAAACATCAGATCGCTTTTCTTTTGCTGTTTGTGTTTGGTTTGGATTAGGTTATTTTCAGGTTCGGGTTAGGTTCAAGTTAAGCTAGGTGAGGTTGACGCTGGGGATAAAATTGGGTGAGGCTAAATTTAGCGTTAGGGCATGTGCTATAGGAGTGCACGTGAGTATGAATTTTGGATGGTCGAAAATAAATGTAAACATCCAAATTGTCTTTGGATCCATGCGACCCATGTGGCGGTTGAATAGTGCGATTATTTGTCTTTATCGGAGGTGACACTGCAACTGAAACGGAGCAAAACAAAGAAAGATGCAGGAGTGGGCCTACAGTGAGGATTCATATTTTGTGCAAATATTATTCTTTAACGTTAGTAAGTAATTAAGTGACGCTGTAATTAAGTGAGTAATGTTGAACGATGCCCTTGGCACGATTTGGCTCTGACTATAGGCTGTGGAAAATTGCAATAATAGAAGGAGCATGTTCCCAGTAATAGCTTATAGACTCTTACAGGGTGCAACTGCCCATAGGCTTATGGGCAGTTACAGCAGATATTGAGTACGTTTTGCTGAATATTTTTTGGTCTGTTTAAAAGTAGACTTTGTATGTGTAAAATTCTCGTACTCTGAATAGTTGACAATTTACATTATGTTTTATCAGAGTTTAAAGATGCAAGAATGGCCCACCTTCACCTCTCTAGGTCAAAAAATATTTTAAAATTGAATGGAGGCCTACTGCAATACTTAATTTACGCTATAGGCTATTCAGACTAAATTACAGAAGCCATTGGAAGAATTACAGCACTAGGCGAATAAAGACTTCTGATTTGCCAGCCTTCAGTTAAACCATACCGGGTCCAATTTTTTTTAAATGCATCCAGGGCAGACGGATCTATGCGCCAAATAAAATTTGATCAAAGTGGAACCCTGATAATCTTTCAATAAATCCCTTCTTTAGATCACACCCCCCCGGACCGGTATCCTGTCGAACGCTAATAAGAGTCACATGGGGATAGGTACCGTACTATAAAGGAGCACGTGTCACGAGCAAACAGCGCACATATCAGATAATTTGGGTACTATTTGGGCGCTGCCACCGCCTTCGATTGCATTGAGTTTTGAACAAAGAAAAGTTGTGGACAATAGAGAAAGCTCATCCCCAGCGGTTTGTCTTGTCAGATGAGAAGTGGATTTAATCACCTATTTCCTTGAATGGTTTTCCCAGGAAGTGGTCGAATGGGATCATTTAGTGCAGAGGATTAAATGATCTCATTAGTTTTTAGAGTCTATAATACGGCTGTGTTTTGGGCTATACTAAATGTAGTTTATTGTTTCGGTTTATGTCTTTATGATTGTGTTCTTTATGATCAAATAAATATATAAAATATATTATCAGTAAAATATTATATGATGCGATATTGTATTAAGTCTCTGTAATAGAAAGCATTTAGGCCTACTTCTTAATTTATTATTTGTTTTATGAATCGAGGTAAAAGTTATTACCTGTTCGTTTTCTATGTCTCTTTTGTAAATAATGTCGTCAAACCAAAAAATGTAGAAATTATGAGAAACTACCAATTTCTATAGGCCTGTTGCAGTTCGTTTAGTTGATTTGCACACCTTACTGCAAATCTTGTTAGGTACAAGATTTGAAGTAAAGTCTATCGTGATTTTGAAAAAAAAAAACTAAGCCTTCGCAAGTTATAGCTCGTGTTATATTGCTTCCCCATTCCTCTGAATTTGGGCCATCGCGTAAAGCAGTTCGGTTGTAATTTTAGTGCAAAGCGATAAAAACTGCTTTCAGGTGTTTAAATACATTTCTATATCAATCGTCGTGTCACCGCGTGCCGTGAGATATCGAGCGATTCTGTGCGCAGTTAATTTCGATCAACATCGGCAGTTAGGCCTGCTGTTCTGCAATGTTACACAATACACCAAGAACTTTCAAAACTCTTAATTATTGTTGAAGCTAAACTTGGAGGCCGATAGATCATATTCATGCTTTTATCATTAGAGCAGTTAGCCTATAGTTAATCGTATTTGGCTGAGTATAGTTTGAAAATCCTCAATTATAGGCACACACCCTAATAGGCCACCCCCAAAAATTTGAATGCTGACATAACGATAAACACTACAAATTGCGACCCGGTTCTATTGAGTCGTTGAATATGCAAATTTTACGCCCTGACGAAAAGCGGTTCAAATACAATTCATCATATCTTTTTTCGCGTACGATTTAATGGGTACGTAAAGTTAAAAGAATATGACAATAGGAACTAATGGTGTTACTATTTACATACCCTAAATGTCAATAATGGCAGTTTTAAAACTTGGCGACTCGCTCAAATAGTGATTGACAATCTAATTAATTCTGACTACGTATTCAGGGATGACTGACAACCCAATTATTCCCTTCCTCTGTGTTCAGTGTATTCAATCCTGTTTCATCTGTCCACCTACAAAATCTGCCTCCTTTACCTTTACGCAGCCAAGCGAAACAAATGGCTGCTTAAATCGCCATTTGCGTTATTATTGTTGGCTTATCCTGACTCCGCCGGCTATAATGATTGCTGCATTATCGGTAGTGATGGGTTCGAAAGCTGATTTGCTGCCTGACCGCTTGCATTGTAGCCTTCAATGAAAGATCCGGAGATTTGGGAAAGGGGGTGGTTTCTCAAACGTGTAGGTTTGAGTAGCTGGCTGACAGGACTTTGTGTTTTGCGCCGCGGATGTCTGAACTTGGTGAACGTTTGACTTAAATTGGACTGATCGGTGACAGTGATATGAATGTCGGTTTAGGTCAAGTCATGATTGAAATTGTAGATAGTTTATTCACCAGCAGAGCATCATACGTGAGTATTGCGATCGCGTGCATTCTCGCAGAACTAAATTGCATGCAATTAAATAATTAATTTCTGAATGCTTGACGCTTGCACAAAAACGGAATACTGAAAACGATAGCGCCCTACATGCATACAAATGGTAACATTGCTATCGAGTTTTGTGCATAATAATTACCTAAGCATGCAATCGATCAAATTGAGTGGTATAAGATAATGGCGCGAGGCTGCAATGCTTTTGGTATTATTTTAAACGCTGTTGCTATTTTTTTTGGAGGTGAGGAGTTGAAGGATCGGGTGCGCTAGCAAAGAATATTAGAGCCCAGTTCAATGCCCCGGTAGCCCGGCGTACAGGGGTCATTGTCATTATTTATATTTTTCCTTGAACATTGCTACATCAAACTCTGCCTAATATGTGTTCGCTACCTAAACGTTTGAATTTGTATGCACATGGCTTACGCTTCACGCTGTTGCTGATAGCGCCATTACCTGACTCATGCTGCACGAATTGCATTGGCTAGATGCATCTGATAGATAGCATAGGCTGTATTCAGTTCAGCTGCTTAATGAAGACGATTCATGTTTGTTTCACAATGGCAACTATTCGGTTCATTAAAAATATTGAAATGCGTCAGGCCGCGTGTTCAGCTCGTGACTATCCATCGGGTTTAATATGTTTTGAATCCAGTAACCCGTTAATTAGCTCTACCGGTCAGCTTATTTTAGGCTACAAGCAGTCTTCATAACGGCATCTGCCATCACTCTTGATAACATACGGCAATAGGTCACTACAGTCACTGTTTTAAGCTGAATTTTTGCCAATTTGTGACTGGTCATTGAATTCAAAATTTAAATGGAGTATGTACATATATATAGGGCCTAGCTGTATCTGTGCACCAGCATTTAAACAGTTTAGTTTGCACCGGCAGCATCTGCCACCATAATTTATTCATGATGCACTAGTTACAGAATACAGAATAGTAATACCGAAGTAAACTGGGTCCAGTTTCAATCAATGAAACCTGCTGGTGCAACTCTTGCCCTCTAGCGCCGTCCACGCATGCGTAGCAGATGACGTTGATTAGAATCCTTCAAACAAATTCCGGTCTATTCCTAGGAGACAGTGTCGGCCGAACCTGAACGGCCCCTGAATGGTGGAGGGGGCGCGGGGCAGGTAGGGGGGTAGAGAAGGGGCAAATGCCTAAATTTCCTACCGATGCAAAACTGACGACCGAAGGGGTAGAGCCTAATCATAGTTGAATTTTGCCAAACTTTCCATTACCGCGAAAGTTGGCATTATCGCGCATATGTCACCCTGCAAACGGTACTTTTCTGCACCTTTTTGCACATCGTCATAGAGTAAGCTCCTACATTGCATCTTAGGTGGAGGAGAGAAAAAAAACGAATGTGGTCGCCATCCACCACAAAATTACTTGGGCATGGCGATGTTTGCAAGCGTATTCTTTCAATCCTGTAAAACGTTAATTTCTGAAACTTTTTAACGCATCTACCAGGAAGCGCACATCTTACGGGTTCATCATATTTATAGCAAGGAAGCCCTGCCTTCTTCCATCGCATAGTTATTACGTCAAATCTATAATAAAAAAATTCCTACCGTCTTTGGGGGGGAGGCAGGGTTCGCCATTTACCCACCCTCCTAAACTCCCATAGATTCGCCGATATTGAGAGGCTATCGTTTAAAACTAACCCGGAGGCGATTGCTCGGCTGCAATTTCCAAGCTGTCATTCACGCGGCTGTCAGTCAACTGTCCGTTGGGTCTGTAGGGACTCTCCGCTTTGACGCTTTGGCCAGCGACCAATATCCTATTGAATCTAACACTTGGTACTTGGCTCCGGATTTCAGCGCTGGTATCCTTTCTCCCTGCAAACCGGGGAATAGAGAATTGACTAGCAGCCAAGAGGCGCGCAATCATATTGCATCTTTGCAGCTCGAGTTTGTCTCAATTTCAAATTTTGCTAATTTTACGCACTGATTTGATTTTTCAAAATTAAAAGATTTAGCAGAATTTCATACGTTTTAAGGAATATGTTCAATCAGGGAAAACTATTCTTAAATATATCGCGTTCGCGCTTCCGTTAATAGCCAAGCGTTTTAGCGCAGATTCACATATCAGTGACCGGATGAGCGTGTGACGTCATGACGTCAAGTGTCACGGTGTCACGCTGACTGAAAATAATAGCGCGCTTCGTTGAACCGCGGAGCTAATTAATTTGAGCCAATCAAATTTGAGCGACATGGCCGGACAAGATGGCGTCCAAATGGTTCCCAACCGGAAGCGGTATTGACCGTCATGTGAGGGACAATGTGTTGCTGCTGGAATAGTTAATTACTTTGAATAGAAATTTAATCCTTTAATCAAATTTATTGATTGTAGACAGAAATGGGTTAAAGGAAATGATGGAAGGGGCAAGTAAAATAGAGGGAAGCAATTTGCAAATGCATACTCTACCCCACGGTACATGTTGGAACGAACCATTGGCAAGCCAGTTAAAAATTATTAATAGAACTGTGCTTGAATTTGTAGATTTAAAATATACAAAGCAGAAACGAAAGAGCTATCCAAAGTAGTCAATTAAATGAAGAGAGCATTGCAAGTAAGAGAGTATTAGGAAAAACATTCTACAAAGGAATACGAATAATCATTGGCTTGAGTTGGCAGATTTAAAATATACAGAATATACCTGAGAAACTATTCTATTTATTTAATTTTTCGTTGCTTTTCTTTACTTTGGTATACGAGACGTTGGGTACTTTTTTACTAATTAATTATTGTAAAATTTATTCACCAAAACCAAACTGCGCTAGCACTTTACTGTTGCAAAATCTGTTAATTTTTTATTGCGTTCTGTCACGAACTCAACTCAGCGGCATGGTTTGCTGCTTGACCGTTATAATGCCGGTGCGATACGACACCAGTAGCTGTATATTAGTTCACCTGAGCGGGGCGAAACAGAGCTCTTTGTGCCCACTGACGAGCAGTGGCGGTACTAAAGGAGGAACAGGGGGGAGCTCAGGGGGGCTTAGAGCCCCCCAGTTAATGCAATCCAAACCCATTAAATGCAAAATTGACATTATAAAAATAGGGTTTGAGGGATTTTAGCCCCGTAGTTCAAATTGAGACGAGTCCTTTCACGACCTCTTTGTTTTGGTGACGTAAGTGTGTCGAATCCTTGTCTTTTGTAAAAAAAGGATAACGAGTTATAAATGCCCAAGTACAGGTATGCTTGGATTGAGTTATATATGTTGTGTACAGTATGGGAGGCAAAAAGTTTGTGACTTTCGTACATGATGGAACAAGTTCCTTCAGACGGCTAGAGTTGTCCTAAGAAAGTTGTCCTAGTTCCTTCAGACGGCTAGAGTTGTCCTAAGCCCCCTCCCCTCCCCCCTC
>JAQIWG010006481.1:0-13259 GCA_034695025.1 Chamaedrilus cognettii | reverse complement strand
GCAAATTTTTAGACTTTTTCCTTAATTATTTAATTAAGAACAACTTGCCAAGAATTTCATGCTTTTTTATTTTGTTTTTATGGGCATTTAAACAATGCAGAGATGGAAATATCTGTACATAGATTGTATATTTGGATTAAGGGTATTTTGCAATAATTATAATGGAGTGTCACAATTTCAATGAATTTTGAATTTCAATGAACACGGTTGCAATAGCTACGACATAAAGGTACAATGTAACGGTTGCAATAGGTATAAGGTCCGGATTCTTTAATTGATATTTCAGAATTTCAGAATTGAGGATGCATATGTTTCTTTTGATCTGAAGTAAGCATGTTTATTTCTGCATGTTTGTTTCTTTGATTTCGTGTGTCCCTTGCTATGTAGGTCAATTTCAAGATAGACATTTTAGACATAGAAGATTTCGGCAATTTCAAGGTACTCGACACAACATGAAAAAGTACACTTCACTGCCAATGAATGATGAGGAAATGCCACACAAATATTGTGTCCCAGTTATTAAGAAGAAAGCAAGCAAATCAGAGGGAGACAATAGATCTGATAAATATATATACACTTGTGTATATGGCTCATCTAAAGTATTTAGCAAGCAAAACTGTGAGCGTGGTTCTTCATCTAAATCGAACAACAAATTGCGTGAAGATGTTCGAAACTCTTCATGTTGTTCTGAATTGTCTGACGGCATATCACGATTGTCTTTGACTGCGAATTCAAATCAGCGAAAGGCTTCTCTTGATTCCAGTGTAGCCAGTCCTTCAGCTCACATTAACTCAACTTCTGCATCCTGTGAACGTACTGCAGCAATAGATTCAGGATTGAAAACTAGTGCTGTGCTTACTGATATGGCTCAGCTAACTGAAGCAGATTGGGCTGAGAGCGATCAACAACAATTTAGTAGAGTGACTATCACTCGAGAGATGGAATTAGGCGAAACGCACGAAGTCGAGGTGCGTCCCAACTGTGCGCATCACATGGTACATAACACTGAAAGGGAGCTGGGGTCGAGGTCCGTTGATGGCCTTGTGGAATCTGTTTTTGATGTGGAGAAGGTGGAAGCTGTTTGTGATGGTAGAGTTAGTATGGCTGACGACATCGTCGAGTATTTTGACGATCCAGAGGAGCAGTTGCGTGAGATTCAGCGTCGCAAAGATCGAGGTAGTGTAATGAAACGTAAATCTGTAATTTGAGCACGATTTGCACTTAATTTCAGGGATCTCTTCTTGATTTTGGAAATTTTTTGAAATATTAAATTTTTTTTATTAAATTAAGCTTTTGATGTCCAATGTTGTGTATAAATTGAATGAATTTTTTTTAGTTTTCTTGTATTCGATTCATAGTAGATACTTGCCCTTCTATTTATGTTGAACACCAAACGCTTTGGATTCATTTCACATGCTTTTCATTCGGTACAGTATCAAACAGAGATCTTTCAACAGGATGCCCTCAATTAAAAAGTTTGATCGGCCAGAGATTACTGAAACGAGGGTTTAAAAGAAAGCGGCCAGCTAACACAAATTGTTTCTTATTCATTAGATTAAGTTAATAATTCTTATCATAATAATACAGAGCATGCATAGGGTGAAATTTTCAGAATGGTTTGTGTTCTTTTCTCTCTATATTTCTGAGTAATATTCTATTGTAATTTTGACGTTATTTTGCTTTACATGTATTTTTTGCTTCTGTTAGCTGATATCCTCAGTTTTTAGTATCGTAGTTTGTAAAATTTTATTTGCAAGCATTTCTTTTTTGTTGATTGCTTAGTGGCCATTTGTATTTCTTTGTTGGACTGTGTTACAAAATTAAGACTTTGTCAGGTTTCTGAGTCGAAATATCTTAAGAATTTTGCTGTAGTCTTCCACTGAAGTGTCAAAGATACATGGTGTTTGACTGGTCAGCATCTTTAATTGTTTTATTTTTGGAATATTTATCATAATTATATATATATCTTTTATTCGTATACGAAGTATAGCATCAACAAGCACACAAATAAACACACACAGCGGAACACAAGCATACAAAGCAAAGCATCAAATGAGAAGCTGGTCAAAAAATTTATATGTAACGTTTAAAATTTAAATAAACACTTATTATATGGTACACACGTCATTATTAGATGAATAAATGCATAATAAAATGATGCCAGACATCAGATTCAACATACATGTAGGTAAGCCCACAGTCTAGAGGTTTCTCTGACTCCCCAATTCTAGAAGCGCTCCTGATGACAAGAACACCTCTCGAACCAAAAAATCAGAGTTCTAACGATGCTTTGGAGAAATCATTCATTAAAAACTTGAAATTAGGTATAACTTTATTTTCAGAGAAAGTATTTTTTCTGTATAACAGTGCATAATCTTCATTCCAATTAGGAAGATAATGTAATATGTTATTGTTCATATTGTTAATGCTAGCCAAAAAAATTTAATCTTTGTACATCAACAATTAAACTCAAAGGCAATCATCCCATATAGTATTGACACCGTCTAATTATGCTATTGTCAAATACATGAAATATATGATGAAACGCTTGTGAGTACACTCTTTCAATGTTATTTAGGTTTCTTTTATTCCAAAAGAGCGCTTCAGCAGCATAGGTACACAATAAGAGTTGATGAGCGATCATAGCGCCGCTGGAGGGGAATATAATCCTATTTTACCAAATAATTGATTATGTCTGGTCTTACATAAAGGTATGTGAGGATATTTATGGCATTCGATTACAGTATGATTATAGAACATACTGAATAAAAATTAAATGGAAACATGGACTAGTATGATGAAGTGCTAAATTATGTGCCTCAAAATACTCTACCCTCTACATATCTTTAAGAGAACTTGGTTACCTTATTGATATCTTCTTCTTCAGTGCTCTGCCACATGGCAGGTCCTTGGCCTCCAAACCTTCTACCCTAGCCGATCTTTGACCCTTCTCTTTATCTCTGCATATGATTCGTTCTCAAGCATGTTGTCAATCATTCGAATACGTGGCCTTCCTGGTCCTCTCTTCCCCTCTATTCTTCCCTCCATCATAGCGTTCAACGATCTCTCTCCTCTCATTACATGTCCAATGCGGTTTTTTTTCTACTGACTATCACTTTTATCACGGACCTTGTTTCCCCCACTCTTCTCAACACTTCTTCGTTCGTTATCTTCACTGTCAATCTAATCTTCTGCATTCTTCTTCATACCCACATTTCAAATGCTTCCATTCTTTCTATTTCCTCCTTCTTGAGTTACTAATATATCTTTGTAAAAATTGTAAATTTTTGTAAACTTGTAAATTTTTAGACTGCTTCTGTTTTGACTGTTTATTGTGTTATCTCTAAATTGAAAATATTTAATCATTATGAGTCAATCATTTGAGTCAATCATTATATCATAAAATTATATTTCGCTATTTAGCGCTACATAACGCTATATTGGCTACATCATTATGAATCAATCATATAACTTCCTCTGCTTGTAGACAATGCACAATTTAATTTTATAATCAATATTATTTTGTGTTGTAGTTTCTCTAAATTTTCTATCCATAACATATTTCTTTTTGTATCACTGGACCATTCTGTGCTGCTGGATGATTTCCCGATTGACATGTTCAGTATTGAGTTGGAGACATTATATGTGGAGATGTTTGTGGCTGTGCAGACTACGGAGCGGATGAGGAGACAGATGAGCTGCTGACGAAGCCGTATGACAGGGACGCCAAGGTGGAGATCCCCGAGCTGAGTGCATCACCTACCTCCAGCAGGGCTGAGGTAACTGACTGCGCCACACTAGTGGGTATACCTACAAATGGGTGTATGTCTAGTATATAGGGGTTAGGCTTATCCTATACGATTTGACCTGATGAAACTTTTACCGATACGTTTTGCATGCCACTCAATGCTTGCATTGAAGAGTTGTATTTGAGTTATTTGCGTGGCTCGGGTCAAGCAGTATTGAATATGGTGATGTGGCAAGTAAGTAAATGCATGTAAGTAACATGTAAGTAAATAATAAAGGTAAGTAGGAATGTCCAATGAATAAATGTATGTGTGTAATATGCTAGTGAAAAGTAGATTGAAATATGGCTGTTTGCTGTTATAAAACTTCTTCTTATTGTAAACTAGACACAATTTATCAATTAGCTGCACTGTAGAAAGTGCTGTGCCAAGGGAACTAACTACTTCTTGATTGATTGCATGTGGTGAATGTGACTTATGGCGAAAACAATTTTCACAGAATTAGCAGTATTTTGACATGTAAGCACTCGCTGAATTTTTTATGTTAGATGGATATCAAGGCCTACTAAGTGCAAAAATTATGATTTAGAGCTGCACGTCAGTGAAAGAAAATAAACGAGTTTTGCTCTTTGTTGGAATTTGGCTTTTGATTCATTACAAACACAATTTCTAACTGCTAGTCTTATGTATCTATTGCAGTCTGAGCGCCATTCGAGACGCGCACACGAAGGTACCATTGTCAGTGATCTTTGACAATTTGATCGGCATGCATCTAATTGATGCATGCACGCTTTTGTAGTTAGTGATGAAGCTCAGCTCTTCAAGTAGATGGTTTCTTTCGTACTTTTTATATGATTTCTTAATTTACTATGTAGTGCTTGAATATTTTTTCTCTGTTACTGCTATTTAATGAGCTATTTTTCCTCTTTCAGTCAGTACACTTTCAGTCACTTTACCTAAATTGTTTACTTCTCTGCGTTAATTAATTCAAGCAACATATTTTGAAATTGTCTGATTTGCGATCCTTCAAATCACGCAATAGTATAGAGAAATTTCACAGGCTTTTGACCTGTTTTCGAGACACGTGAAACCTTAATAAATTTAACTTCTGATGCTAGGAATAGCACGGGAAATCAAATTTTTTCATGAGAATTATAATGCATGATCCGAAGAAATGCTGATAACTTATTATGTGTACTATATTTTGCCAATAACTTGTTTGTTGCGCAAATTTACTTTGTGCAATATAAATCTTTTGCTTTCTTACGCATTTTTAATAACTCTGATTCCTTATCGTTGTCGAGTTGTCAATCGTAATAAAGTAAAATTACTCTGTGTTATAACTGTAACGCTAACTCAAAATGCAGCATGCAATTCAACTTCATTTATATTTCAATTTGCGACCTTCTAGATTAATAGATCATATTGAAATGATATAGTTATCATGTCCATCGGTTGCTTGTTATTATTAACTATGTATTGTATGAGCATTATTATTTTTTGTTAACAGCATGTTAGCAATAATTAACATGCTTTGAAAAATATTATGATATTCTATGCTTGTTCTTATTTTGAAAAAGAGATTGTAAATAATTGTCATGGTTTGATATGCCCCTTATGATTTAAGCTTCCATTAGAGCTTAGAATATAATATGACCCTTAGACTCGGCTTTTCAATATTGTGTTATGATTTTGATCAGCGTTCATCCTTTTCTCTCATGATGTTATCATGAGTGTCGATTCATATGGAACCAGTGGGACCTGTACTCTTCGAATAGTTTAGATAAGAGATTCTTGAGTCCTCCAGTTGTGAAGAAAAATGCACACTTTGTACATTGCTCAAATGTGAGTTTGTATCCCACAGAGTTGAGAAATAGGCCCTTTCTATGTATTGGAAAGGCTCCATCAAAATCTTTGGCTGCCCCAATATTTTGACTGGATTGACACCACTGGATCTTGTCATGTATCAGCACGTTTAATTTTTACTCTTAAGATTCATTTAAAGCCGGCCGATTGATTTTCTTGATGTTGATCTTGGATCAAGATCGTATAGATCATAGGAGCGAGAAGCAGAGCTGCAGAGCCTTAGTTGTTTGAATGCTTGTTGTGACTAGTTCTAATCCTCATTGTCGGTTGTGATTTGTCCATGACTTATCTCTGCTATGCCTGCTGCCCTCTGTTGATCAACTTCGCATGAACGATGAAAACCTCTCGGATCATTATCCTGCTTGCTTGCCGTCTGTTAATCGGTAAGAAATTGTGTACTTTAGTCTGATCATGGCTTTATTAGTTCATTGATGCTCTGGAATAACCGATAAATATTGCTAATATTATAATATGTGTATGTGTATTCTGCTCAATATTTGTCATATTTTAACATTTTTATGTAAAATTTTGTACAATACATGAACGAAAATCATGTAAGTTCTATAATCACTAGGCCCTAATGTATTCAATTATATTTATTATATTTCACGGTACAATACAATTTTTCGACAAGTGCATAACTAATGAATGAATAATTGAACAATTTTCAAATACGTTTCTCATGTTGTGTAGACAACCATTGTACTCAATTTATAAATTTTGTGATAAATATTTCCTTACTTCCATTATGCAAGAAGTGTAATGTGGAATGTGTTAATTTTAAAAGAGAAATTTTTGCAAGTGTTTATAGATAAATTTGTGTTTGGGGGTTAAGACATCTATAAAAGATCTCTGAGGGTGAAAAGTTTTTTTAAAGCATTCGTTTTAAAAAGTGCATGTTTCAATGTGTTATTTTTGAGTGCTATCTTGCTCAAACATATTTGGTGTGCATGCTGTCCCAATTAATTCTAAGTGATTTGTGCCTCGTGTCAAATGCACTGAACTCAAATATGCCGAGTTTTCGAATCATCAGGCATTGTTAAATAGTCATTATTTATAACTGGCAGGTTTTATGTAAACAGCACATAAACTAAATTATACATGTACAGTTGTGCACCTTAATGGGCGAGGTGCTGTGGCATAGTGGTTAAGGCATCGGACGCGAGTCCCAATGATTTGGATTCAATTCCCGGCGCCGTCAACTATGAAACCATGCATTGCAGGCCCTTCCGGATCTGAGGCCTGTTTCTCAGAGTTACCGTAACTTTATGCCTAAGCCTCCACCGACCTCCGTGACGTCATAATTTGGTTTAGAGCACGTGGCAGTGCGGAGTTTCAAATAGCAAACGATCAAATTTGTCTGAGATTTTCTTAAGAACTTCTTAAGGCTAAAATTTGCTTTTGGAAGATGTTATGATTAACAGGCCCCTGCCCTTTCTTCCTAACATCAAGGCTCTTAAACACACATGTCTCTCTTGCTGACAACCACCAGTTCCAGATAATTATTCATTTGTTTAGCATCAGTAAAGGCAAGTATATATATCAAGTTCCTACAGTTTGCATCAGAGCGAAAGTCTCTAACCCGTGTGAAACATGGACATGCAACTTAGCAGACAAACAAAAAAGGCTGTTAGCTTTGCGTAACAGGCCATAACATTGAGATACTTGTTGGCTGCAGTGACGGTGCGTGACGCGAACAATACGACAGTGCTGATGGAGGGTGTGCTGTTTCGAGCGGCCTACCTCGGCTCCACCCAGCTCATCTCTGAAGGACAGCCCTCCAAGGCTATGCGCATGATGCAGGCGCAGGAGGCCGTCGGGCGCATCAAGGTAGGACCGCCTCCGTGTTGCCGATGACGTCATTAGATGCTGAAACGGACTCTGAATCTGCTATTATTATCAGTATTGTTCAAGATTCTTACCTACAGATGCGGAAAATCTAGGATGTCACTTATGTGAACAATGCATGGGGATTTGTCTCTTCATAGGTGTGCTGATAGTTGGGGATTAATAAGTATTTTCATCTGTATTAGAGAATTGAATCTATGCTCCTATTATGAAATAAATGTGCAGCTTTAAAAATTTGTTGACGGGTGACGGTAGAGATGCACATCTGAGTGCTATTGCACATTCGTTGACGGCAGTCGCCTTTGCGTTATAGGTCGGTCGCCTCTTCTTTTTGGTATAACCATTATTTCTGGGCATTAGAAACATTTTTAACGTTTGTTTATATCTCTATTTAAAGGGTCGGAGTTCCCCTTCCATTAACCGACGTTGTTTTTTGACAACATGATAATTTCTGGTCATTGCAAGCAATTTGGTACATGAATATTTGTTAGCTATTTGATTGATTTCCTGTCCACATCCCCGCCCGCCTCCCACGACGCTTTCGTCGCAGCTCTGACACCCTTGTCGATCAAATGAAAATTTTAGGTAATTTTTTTTTATACAAAAAATTTCTTTTAGGAAATTTGTCATCCTTCTACCTCTCCATCACACTAATGACCTTTGCTGTCAAATGATAATTTATGATTATTTTGTATTAATTTCAAATTCTGATTATTCATTAAATTTTTTGAGGTGAGAGGATTTTACCTGACCCCCCCTCCCTTCCTCGACACCGACCACCATTTTCACTGAATTTGTGTGTGAATTTAGGATAAATTAGTAATTTTTGATATTTAATTTTATTGTCTTTTTTGGGGGGTCCCTTTAGTGGGTACTCGTGATACCTCAACGCCACTGCCATACCAAGGCTCTAGCCGCTCTGACCACTTTGTTGGTAAATTTCTTTTATAATAATAATTTTTGATAAACTCCTAATTTTGAGCATTGAAAATTAATGAATTTTCCTATTTTTTGTGAGGATCTCACCCAATCGACCCTTCCCTCTCACACCTCCCCTACCCCCCTCGACACCCCCGCCAGGCTGATCACTTTTGTCGGTAAGGTAATAATTTTCAGTAGTCTTGAGAAGATAGGGATCAAATGGACGAAAAACGTCAAATGCTGAACCAATTTTCTGAGACCAGTAGGCCCCTATATGATTTTTGATACAAAGCACCTTCGCTTAGCTTAGGTGTATGATAAACTGAATGCTAAATACAAAGTATATACGGTAACTGTTACTGTAGGGTTAGTGTATATTTGTGTTTTCTGTGAATTTGGTGAGTTAAAAAAAATTAATTGTAGCTAGTTCAGTTTTCCGTGAATCACATATTTACGTACGTGATTTCCAGTTGTGTTAATGCTGTAGTTATTGTTGCTCATGTCATACGTAGAATAGAGAGTTGGTAAGTTGTCACCTTATTTGGTTAATGTCGTCATGTGTACTACCGTAGTTTAGAACACTTGTATTGCAATTTTTGCGTGTTTGTCGTTTGACACTAGCTATTTACTATACAAAAATGTTACAAATTTCTTGTTAGTAGCACAGTCACTGTAATCTTTAAAAATGCATTGGTATCCTAAAAATGTATTTAATTTTGCATATTAGCTCTCTTTTACTTTCATGAATGTTCTTCAGAAAACATTTTTCTTTGCAACATTTTCACATTTGAAAATAAAGAGCGTAGTCCATCATGTTATTAATAGTCTATTTTGCAGTAATTGAATGAAATTCTGAACGATTCAAAGGAGTGAATGATGATTAAAATTATGTACAGAATGGTGCCTATCAATTCGTCAGTTAAGGAAATTTGCATAGCAATCACCATTGTCACTTTTAATTATTAAGTGTAATAGTTGTTTATTTTTTTACCTTGAACTCCCCATATGTGATTGCATATAATGAATCATTAGATACCAGGGGCCTGTTAATCAAAACTTCTTAGGCAAATTTTAGTCTTAAGAAGTTCTTAAGAAAATCTTACACAAGTTTTAGTCTTAGTTATTTTAAACTCCGTACCGCCACGGCGCCACTCGCAATAAACCGAATGATGACGTCATGGTGGTTGGCGGTTGGATTAAATTTTTTCAGATCTTGTTTAGGATTAAGTCTAGGCTTAAAGTTACGAAAACTCTGAGAAACATTCCCCAGTACCGTAACTGTCGCAGAATTTGTAAATGATATTCTAAATCTCAAAAGATAGTATGTATCCATGTTTGTAATGTATGACTATTTGTATATTATGTATCAACATGAATGATATACTTTTGTAGACCTATGATTTAAACTTATTTTATTTATGTTCTCTTCACACCAGATTACTGCTCTTGTTAGCATTTTGTACGGTACTTTTTTTAAGTTTTCGTATTGCTCGCGTATATTATACCGCGCATAACCGCGTACTTCTACGAAACATTTCTATTTTAATATATTTGCGTAATATATAATGCGTTTGGTTTTTGAATACTGGTAATAAATCTCTTTTGCAGGGTTTTTGTTAAAACTCAAGGTTTTATTTAATTCTGTGATATATTACGCGGATGGATTATATTTGTGCAATTGTGTGTGATATATCTGCAGGACATTTCAGCTTTAAAGTAAATTAAGTAAATTAATTCATGTAGTTTGAGGATTCAAAGATAAATTTTTAGTCTGCTCTGCCGAATTGTCAGTTTGAGATTTCTGGCAAGTTTGTAGTAATTTTGTTTAATTAAATCTATTAATATATTTAAAGTTATGGTATTTAATTGTTAATAGAATTAGGCCTACTATCGAGGAATTTTCATATAAATATTGTACTTCAAGCCAAAAAAGCGCTAACGGACTACGCTAATGCTAAAAAAAATCTTTTTAAATGTAAAATGCTATGGGCCTTTAAAAAATATGATTATGTAATCAGTGTTGTAGTTATCCCAAGGTAACAAAGGGGGCCCCAGTCAAGGTAACAAGAGGGGCCCGACTCAAGAAGTCGCGACCGGGGGATGGGAGAGGTGCTAACATCAACTTTTTCCGTTACACGACCAACCTCATTCATTTCTTTAGAGCAACTTTCACCATTCTTACTAATTTGTGTCCCATCTTATGCCAACTATTTATTGTTTTTTATTTTTCTTTTTTTGGGCCATTTTTAACAGCGCTTGTTCATTTTTAAGGTCGTCCTTGACAGCGCTTGTTTATTCTGAGGTCGTTCTTAATAGTCTTTGTTCATTTTTCATAACAAGGGAGGCCCGGCCTCCCCTGAAAAAGTAACAAATGGGGCCTTTGAGGGGCCCCCCCGGCCCCATTTTTGGGAGGTAACAAGGGGGACCCAGACAGGTAACAAGGGAGGCTCGGCCCCCCCGGCCCCCTCTGTAACTACAACACTGCATGTAATACTCTATTAAAAACAGTAGGCCCTAACATCTCACTAAATACAGCAACGCAATAGATATTTACTTCTCATTCAAAAACGTCACTAAGTGCACTACGAAGCGACGACTGTCGCGTTGTCTGGCTAAGTGTGCTGTGAATTGTAATGCAATTGTAATATACCATTTTCACGAACCAGCGGATGTGCTGACATTTTTAGGCGCCAGAAGGGGAGCATCAGCCGCGCACGGAGGTCGACTTGTTTGTGTCCGTCGAGAAGCTGATGGTGCTTAACACTGACCTCCAGGTTGGACAAGTTAGACACGCATCACGCACATACATATAGGATCTCCTGTGCTCACAAATAATTAAATTAATTAATAATAAATAGCTGGATACTATTTTTTGATAGAAACTGTAATCTCTCAGCAGGTTTATATAGGCTTCATTCATGTGTCTGGGTATGTCTGCATGTGTCTGGGTATGACTGCATTTGTTTCGACTGCTATGATTTGATTGTGTGCAGCGCCCTGGTGATAGCTTCGGTCAAGGTATGGCGCTCTAAAAGTTGTCCAATTTTTATTTATTTTATTTATTTATTATTCGTAACGATAAATTTAACGTTCCACATATCCGAACTGTGTGCAGGAGATAATGATGGACCACTCACTGCGCACCATTTCGTACATCGCGGACATTGGTGACATCCTTGTGCTGATGGCGCGGCGCGGCCCGGTGGCGCCCCCTGGCAGTGAGAGTGCCAGCGGACGCCGCGTCAGGAGTCAGACCAAGATCTGCTGCCACCTCTTCGAGTCAGAGGAGGTATAGCCTTTTTTGTTCTTTGTTTTGTTCTTCTGGTTTTTATTGCTTTAATATATGCTAATTTTTTATTGGATGTTACCATCCAAGTGCAAAGCAACGAGATCAAACAACGAAGATTACTCTAAGAATGGGCATACATTAAGGCTGCTTACATCTGGGAGAGCGAGCATACACACATATACACTCAGTGACTGCATATAGGGTTGAACTTTTAGTACACTTGCGACCCTAGTGCAGGAGGAAAATTAGACAAGCCCATGTGTAAGAGGAATCCTGGTAAAATGTAACGCATACGGCGTACAGCAACAGTCCTGTGTTCGTCTAGGCGCAGCCATAACTGTACGCTCACAGAGTTCTGTGTTGGTGTAGGCGCAGCTGATTGCGCAGTCCATTGGACGAGCCTTCCAGGTGGCCTATCTGAACTTCCTGAAGGCGAACGGCATAGAGAACCAGGCACTGCAGGCCGGCATGCAGGAGATGGACTACCAGGAGGTGCTCAACCAGCAGGAGATCTTTGGCGAGGAGCTCTACCTTTTCTCCAACAAGGAGATGCAGCGAGAAGTGCGTGCTTGCCCGCCGGTCTTTGTAACTGCATGTGGCATTCTTATAAATGTCAGTGGCAGGAATGAGTGCTATATAATAATAATAATAGTAGTAGTAGTATGTTTTGCATCCATTTCGTAGTCTGTGTCAGACTAGCTCTAATTGTCAGTAATTTTTTAGTATTCTTTCTATTTTTCTTCTCTGATGATCTAGCTGCTTTTTTTTCTTGCTTCTCCGATATGGTGGTCTGACTGTCTTGTCAGACTGTCTGATGACTATATCGGGGAAGCCAGAGAAAAAGCGGTAGATCATCAGTGAAGAAAAATGTATGATTTTTATGAGTCGGTTTGTTCAATTGAGAGTTATTTGATTTTTTTCATTGGTTGAATATTACTTGCGCGGTCTGACCAGTTGTGTGTCTGATAACAGTATCATTGCTTGTGCTTTGCAATGCCTGATGATGGTATTACAGGATCTGATCTGAGTCTTGAAAAAAATTCACAAAATTTTTGCCAGAAGACTTTTTTTCGCCAAGACATACTTTTTACGCCAAATTCTTTAAACGTTTGTTCCCTTCAGGGCTCTGAAAAGTATCAAATTTGTTGTTCTGTTCATCACCATAGAGCCAGTAATTGAATGTCAAAGAACGAAGGAAGAATATTAAATTTTCCAAGGGCTTTCGCCAAATAGAAAAAAAATTTCCAACTGCTTCAAAATAGTTTTTTGCTATTTTGGCAACTGGCAGATCAAGCCCTGGTATTACTACTGGTACGTCGGTGTGTTTGTTTATAATTTTATTACGTTTCGTACACCTTTGTGTGTGGGTACTGTCGGTTGATGGTACTATTGTTTGTGCCTTGCGATTAATTTAATCTTGTTGGGTTTGATGATATTATTACCACTAGTTACTGCCATTGCCGCTAGTGCCTTACTATTGCTACTGGTTACTAATATTGCTATTGATTTATGCTAATACTACTAGGTAGTACTGCTACTACTGGTTAATACTAATACTACTAGGTAGTACTGCTACTACTGGTTAATAC
>JAQIWG010006480.1:0-13264 GCA_034695025.1 Chamaedrilus cognettii | reverse complement strand
TTCTATTTCTAGTATTTTTAATGTTGTTTGACGGCTGGTTGTGCATTCTAAGACTGCAATTAGTTTTCTACCGGTATATATAAACATATTATATAAACATATATAAACATATTATATTAACATATATAAACATATTATATAAACATATATAAACATTACAGATTGCATGATGTTGCTCACTATATTGATGTCTTACTCGGCCTCTTTTCTCCTTTGATCAATACAGTCCTGTGCTTGCAGACACTGCTGGACCTGGGCTCGTCTCCCAACTACAAGGACTCTAACGGCCTGACGGCGCTGTTCCACAGTGTAACCAACGACACCAATGCGCAGTGTGTCCAGATGCTGCTCCACGAAAGGGCCGAACTGGGCGCCAGGGATGGGAACGAATGGACAGAGGTGCACCACGTAAGTATCATCTCTCGATAATAATCAGACTATTTAGTATCGCCTGTATTATATATTTCTATTGAGCTAGAGTTGCGCATAGCTCTTGTCAAGGTACAATTTTAAAAAGAAATAGCCAGAATGATAATTTAGATTGTCTGATGAATATCACGTTTCGTTGTACAGAGCAAAGTTCGACATTTAACCACTTAACTGCTTGCTCTTTGCTATCAGTATTGTCACTGCTTGTGGCTCGCGCTATGCAGTTTTAATATTATATTCGATGCTTCTATTTTTATGTACTAATATTTGTTACTATACCGTCATTCATTTTTTGACTTTTTTAAACTGAAATTCTTTCGCCTATTTTATCTGTAGCACAAATCATTACTATAGACCATGATAGCCCACTGGGGTCATGTATCTTCGCTACAAATTATGAGCAGATATTTATGATGGCAGACTGGGTGAATATGTTGGCTCTAGATCGGTGTGCACGAAGCAAACATTCACTGTATGCCAATCATTACCGCAATAGTTACTTCTGAATGCCTTCATAATTGTCTAGCGTTATGTTTATCCTCAAATGCCTACCTGTGGTAATCATTGTGCACTTTATTGGAAATATCATAGCGACGCGGAATAAAATTTTCATGTGTCATGATGGCTACTTCCAAAGATTTTTAGTTGTTATAATGTTGAACTACATATTGACCACTTATATTCTTGATATTTAATTCATTTATTTCAAACGAAAGAATGGTATTTTCTATTATGAGTTAAAGGCTATACATATAGATTTCTGGCAACGATTCATGGCTGTCGTTTTGCAGTTTGCCTTCGTTCTTGGATTAAATTATCATTTAAGTGCTCGAGCCTGAAGGCAAGCTATGACTCACTTTACCACGTAAGGCAACTTAATCGGCTATAGGTGTTTGGTTGTTTTCGCAGGCATGCATGCACGTTTGATTGGTTTCTGCAGGCATGCACGCACGGTTGATTGGTTTCTGCTAGCATGCATGCACGGTTGATTGTTTGTGCAGGCATGCATGCACGGTTGATTGTTTGTGCAGGCATGCATGCACGGTCGCGTACAGCACCTGGAACACTTGCTGTTCTACGGCGCAGACAGGAATGCTGTAACTGCAGCGGGGGACACTCCGTTGCATGTCTGCGCCTCTCACAATAAGGTTCCCTGCTGCTTTGCTGCTGCTGTTGACACCATTGCAGCCTATGCTGCTCTAATGTTTCTGCTCCATATCTGTTGTCGTTGTGCCATTGATTTTATAAACTGTGACCGCGGAGGAGAACAGCCGCGGGTGGCCGGGGGGCGCTAGACCGCTCTGAATTAATTTCTAATCCAATGACAAAGTATTCAGCCAGCATTTACATTACCTTGTTAGTAGTTTCCATTTGATATTGGAGTGGTTTTTGCATTTATGATAATGCTTTATATTTGAGATAAAGCTATTTAACATTGCGCCTGTTCATTACAATGCCGTTGCACCATATATGTACATCGCACAGTCCATCTAAAGAGCTGCATTTATGACAGGCTAGGGTCGGCCTGCTCTCGCTTATGAATTAATGCTGCTCCGATATTGTAGTCTGCTGAAAGCATGGAGTGATGAACTCGGCGGCAACACTCCTGCTGCTCTGAGCTGCTCATAAATTCCCATGGCCATGTTTAAGAGTGGCTGCGTTTATGGGTCGTGTGCTAGTAGGCTATGCAAGGTTAGTTGTGTGTCAGATGCATGAATACAAGCCGAAGCTAAAGCCACTACATTTTTGCTCTGCTCGACTGGCAGGAGTTTAAAGTTTCCACTTTTTCGCCTTACAAGGAACTGCTTTGACGTGATATTGCAGAGTGTGACGAAACATGTAAGCAATTCAACTTTTAGAGAAGAATATCACTGCGAAGTGCATTTTCACAACACACCCGCTATCCCACTTCGAAGCCTAATAAAGACTAGCAAAAGTTTTTGAAACATTCCTGCATTTTTCAATAACTGAGTGCCTAGTCACAGCATGCACATAGCCTAGAACACCTGATTTTGCATCAGCTTAATGGTCTAAATCGCAAAAAAATTGAACATTCAATGACAACGGTTTTGTAAAGATGACATCAGCGCGCACTGCTTGAAATAAATAATAAATATATCTCAGTGCGAAGCCTTTAGCTCCGACATATTTCAGAAGTTCTGATATTCTGTGTTTAAGGAGGAGTGTGCTCGGGTTTTGATGTTTCGCGGCGCGGACACTACACTACGGAACAGCACAAATCAAACGCCCTCCGAACTTGCCGCAGCATCGGGAAACAACGAAATGGTCAAACTCTTGAACAATCCATCCGAAATAGGTATTTGATTCATCTATTTGCTAACATTGATACAAACGCTTAGCTGGAGAAGCAAATATAGCGTTATAATATGGCATAGCATAGCAAATATGGCCAATGAGTATATACTACCCTGTATATCTTATACAGGGTAGTTTCCTGAAGGACGACGAGATATCTTTTGATTGTCTTTTGTACTGTAGGTTTGTTATTTAAATATTGATTTTGTAATGTAAAAAAAAAACTAAATAATGAGAAGCTAGTGAATCTGCTACTAAATCTTGTTCCAGTTCTCTTCAACGAGCTGCCCAAGTACAACGCGAAGCGGCGCGGCTCCATCTCCGTGGCGACAATCCGCAACCTCCAGCGCAGTCGCAGCAACCCTCAGCTCCATCTGCTGTTCAGTCAGAACAACAACTGGACCTCGTCCCTCTCGAGCGCCTCGGCCAACCAGCTCATGGCCAACGGGTTCCTGCATACGGGCCACGTGGGGGGGCGCTATGGGACCGGCCGCGGCGACGGGACCTACACCCGTCCCAAGACGTCGGAAATATTTTTTGACGGTGCGTAGAAATACGGTTTGGTTTTTTATGAATGAATGTACATACTTGCTTGCGCTAATGAGTGCAATTTTAGTTTTTTAATTGTGTTTAGTAAAGCTGCCTCGCATTTTCTCTAACAAAGAAAAGCATAGTGAGTTGAGATTTGATTTCTAGATTTTTAGCATGCACTACTAGTATTTGTTTTAAGGATGTGTTTTTTTAATGTATGAATTTTTAACGACTTGGGCTGGATTTATTCATGCACAGGATAACAGAAAGTAATTCGTTTGTATGTTTATATCATTTTTAGTTGCTAATTACGAAGATGGCGCATCTAAATCGCCGAGTGAAATGAGTCAACCGTATTTGGACAGGTAAAATTTATTTTGTACTTTATTGATTTGGATAGGAAATTAATATTTTTCTCATTTGAATTACTGAAATTTAATTTTAAGCTGACTACAACCTTTTGCTAACACTTTTGCAATGAAGCATATTGCAGTAAAGTAATTCTCTTTTGTGTATTCATAAAACTGTCCATAGCTGGATCTATTCTTTTAATATTTATTACAATTGAAATGGTGATAAAAAATTTAATGCTTACGTTTAATCATTTGCGCTAATGACTAGATTTTTGTATTTTGCACCTTTCTGAGTGTCGTTACACTTTTGCTTAACATATTTTTGATTCTGTTCTGAATCGTGTTGGTACATTATTTAGGCCTATTTTGTTTCAGGAAATGGGAGAAAAAGGTTATTAGCATCAGCAGAGGATCGCAAGGCTTTGGATTATTTTTACGAGGTTCTAATGGTAAGTAAAATATATCAAGTATTAATAAAATAGTAGATTTAGTTTTATTCTTAATTAAACGACAAGACAACATAAGGCAATTATTATGTCTGAAAACATCAAATTGAACAAAGATGCACAAGTTGATAATTGTTTCAAGGGCATAAAATCTTCGCGCCAACCGCTTCCCTCCTGACAAATGAAGGACAATTGTAAATCCTTTAAATGACAACTCTTCCTAGTTGTAAAGCACGCAAGGTTTTAAACAGACCTCTACTTCACTGGTTTTGCTATATGCATGCCTTATACATTGACAACTTCTCTGTCTAGATATATATTTAAGCTTTGACTAACATTGCTTCTTATTTGCTCCATTGAAAACGACTAAGTAAGCAAACTATATTAACTCTGCTCTGCTTAATTTATAATTGTTGCTAGATGGCGCCGGAGTCAGTTTTGCGCCGACCTCTGCCCTCCCAGCGCGTCAGTGCATACAGGATGTGGACCCAGACAGTCCTGCGCTGCGGGCCGGCCTGCTCGCTGGAGACTTTATCGTAGAGGTGAGCTCCTTGGGCGACTGATCTGGGAAGGATGCGGCCATTTTTTGTTTTAATGCTTCATTTGATTATACGATCTACTATTTCCTTGCCCTGAATTCTTATTTATGCCCCCTTTGTTGTGGAACTTCTCAGTTAGCTTACTGTTTATACTAAAATAAGCATAACGTTTTTTTATTTGTGGATTATATATTTTTTTTATATATTGCAGGTAAGACCCTTGAAATAGAATGTTGTCTTCAATTTTGAAATGTGCCGCAGCGGAGTCATCACTTTAACTTAAATGTGATCAGGGTTGATATTTGACTAGAATTATAACGCACTGAATTATATAAAATGGTTATTTCATTGAAAAATAAATTGATAAATAAATTAATTTAAGTTGACCTGTAGATTAATGGTGAGGATGTGGCATCTGCTACTCATCACGACTGTTTGACGATAATCAAGAATGCCGAGGGCACGCTGACCCTCAAGATTTGTCGACCAGCGGGTACACAAATACTCGTAGTTTTTTTAGCTGTAGACTGCGAGCTAGTGCATTATTGATAATTAAGAATATAATATATTTATTGCCCTTCGATGTTGGGAAACCAATTTTTTTTCAATTGGTCTGATTTAAACTTTACATTTCAGCCTGCAGGTGCAGGCAATTGAATTAACGGCTAGGCTGCAGCCATAATGTAAGGTTATTGTCTTATGTGATATCTTTGTTAAGTTATATTGATTATTGTTGAACTGAATGATACAAGAAATCGCTAACAAATGTGGTGGTATTGAATACGAATATGGTAGTAACAATCTACATGCCACTAGTGGTCTTCTTTTTGTTTTTTTTATCACAGACACAATGGCTTCATCGTCACTGACTCGAACTGAAGAAGAAAGGGTCAAATCAAACTTGGATGGCTTGGCTCAGCTTGGTACTCATCCTGTATATTTCAAATAAGTGTGGCCTTAATTGCTTGTGTTGCATTGTGGCATGCAAGTGGTCATTTTAGAAGATATTGGTATAATTTTAGATTTAATCACAAGTGAGTTCAGTATTTTCTTTGAGCTCTGGCACCTTATTCTGTGACAAGTGATCTCAGTGTTAAACATAATGTGTACAAACACTAGCTCATACCAACACTAGCTCGTACAAACACTAGCTGGTACAAACACTAGCTCACACCAACACTAGCTCGTACAAACACTAGCTTGTACAAACACTAGCTCATACCAACACTAGCTCGTACAAACACTAGCTGGTGCAAACACTAGCTCATACCAACACTAGCTCGTACAAACACTAGCTTGTACAAACACTAGCTCGTAGAAACACTAGCTCGTACAAACACTAGCTGGTACAAACACTAACTCGTACAAACACTAGCTCGTACAAACACAATCTTCGCGCAGTAATAGTTTTTGTTGGCAATAACCTCAAAAGATATCTTTATGATTTATTATATATAAAATTTATGCTTTTTTTAATGTCAAATTTATTATACATAAATTTAATATATTTTAAAAATTGACTTTATTCTTTTACAGCAACTTATATTTAACAAAACGTATGCAAATCGAATACTATTTAACGCTTAACATGAACAATTCTTTTTTACATCAAATAACATTGAAAAATGTCCGTATTCAAAATTTTCACACTTGTCAGAGCTGCTGGACGAGTCGCTGGAGAAGTATGACGCAGCGCGCAGCAACCACTCGAGTGCGTCGCAGTCTCAGCTCCAAACTAACTTTGGCTCAACCACGCACATCACTGCAGCGCCAAATCATTTATTGGAAACAGACAAAACTGCTGTCAACTCACACAACTTGGTTCACTCTTACGACCAAGATGCCCAGAGAAATTCGAACTCCTCGGAAGTGAACCGCATATCGACAGTTCCATTCACTCCGGCTGGGTTTGAGGACGAAATGCCTGCGGCGGATTATGCAACAGATGAAAACAGCAACTACAAACAAACCAATCATGTATCGGCCTACGACGGGGACGCGTCGAACACGAATCACGAAACAGATTTAGAACAATACTCCGAGGCTTCCAAAGAGTTTCAATTTTCAGTCGAGCAATCCCCATTGGAGCGGGAAAACCGTCAGAAAACTCCGGAAGGCATTTCCACCACACCTAATATTATCACGGAATCACCGTCTGTTCCACTTCCGCCTCCACTACCCGCAGTACCGCCCCCCGCGCAGTCACCGAATCCCTCGCAGATGGTCGATAATTCGACGCTGAGTCGACGGAGGGTGGCGCTGCAGTCGGGTGCGGACCAAGGGGGCGAGGGGGCTAGAAGGCAGCTGGGGGGGGGAGAGAACCACGCGGCCCTCATGGCTGCCGTGCTGCGACGCAGGAGTCAACTCGAGGCGACGGAGGGCATGGAGCTGGGCGAGGACATCGAGAATAAGGTACACCGTGAATCATTGCTGAGGTTTTCATAGGGTCACTTGCGCCATCTTTTGTCTAAATCAAGTGAACAGAGCAATAATTACCTTGGCCTAACCTTTATTGTGTAGTTCAAGATTTTTTAATTTCATACCTATTTATTTTAGCGCAATAAGCTCAATCGAAATGATATTTGAATGCTTGGTGGTGAAAACTGTTGTAAAATATATTTAGAAACTACTTTTAGTCAAGAACTTTGAAAGATATTCAGCATTATTCTGTGCTGATGTGTTTTTGAGAGTATACTCTTAGAAGTAGTATGCCAATGCTGTACTATATAGGCCTACTCTGATTTATGTCTCGTGTCATAAATTCTTCTGTGTAATTTCTATCTTACGTTTGAAGAAATGCTGCGTTGAAAGAAGGTGTCTATTTATTCAGAATTGATCTGGTGCAGTATATCGCAGTCAAACATTCAGACAGTACAGACATTCCATAAACTATTGTGCATGCTCGCAACAGATCACAATTCCATTGTGACAATTGTATATGCTGTGCATTGGCTTTCACCACGCATGAAATTCACTTCCTTCATATTTTTTATAATTTCTGGTTATTTACTCCCGCGTTGGGCCTGTGGGCACTTGGTCTGACCTGTTCATGTTCACACTGCGCTAATTGTATTCTCTGCATTTTAATCGAACATTTTTGTCTGAAGGTGAACCGTTCTCGTAAGCTCCAGACGATCTACACGGCTGGAGAACATGGAAAGAAGGAAGTCCGCGCTCCTCCACAGCCAGTTTCACTCGGTCTCCTCGGAACTGGAACCCTCCCTAGGTCTCCTAAGGCTCAAGGCGAAGGGGACTTCAAATCAACGAATGGTAAAACATTTCGTCTGGGTAACTTGTCTGGGCTGCTAATTAATCAAACCCTGGATTATTGGCCTATGTGATGTCATGATATTTGTGTGTCATAGATGCTAAATTATTATTGTGTGTCCATTTGTTGTTAATAGTTTGTTTGTTAGCGTGAATTTTGAATTAAAAACACTGAATAAACTTATGCAGGAAATGCATTTATAGAATATCATTTACATTTTAAAACAACAACTGTTTGTGCAGGGTCGCTTTCTGGAGGGCTTGAGAAACCAAAGGAGCTCGACGTTTATGGTTTTACGATGGAGGCGGAGCGAGCCCGGCAGGAATATCTCCAGAAGAAGGGAGCCACACTGCCCAGGAACACCCCTAGGTTGCCCTTCGGCGAAACACCGGCCTCTCCTCCAGGCAACCGAGTGGAGTACGCAGCCAAGCCACGCGCGCCCGCGCCACTGAGTCCCAAACCCACGGCGGCCAAGGAACCTGTGCCAGTGTTGGCCGACATCGCCGAGGTTGTTGCGAGGAAGGCGCTTGAGAAGCAGAAAAACATGGATCATCAGAAATACGAGTCAGTTAAATCACCTGCAGATGTGGCTCCTAGAAGTTTTGATAGCATTGATGTGGCTCCGACAAATGTCGCTCCCGCAAATATCACACCTGCTAAAATTGCCTCCGCAAAACCCACTGCAGTAAACGCGGCAACGACGAACGCGGTTTCCGCGAACGTTATTCCCGTAAACATGAGAACGACTCAGGAATGGGCGTCGGGTGGGACGCTGACAAAGGGTAAACTCCATGCTAATCGAATCAGTGCGTTTCAGGAGAACCTCACTACTGCGACATTATTGCTTCAACCAACGAAAAGTGGAGGAAGTAGCGTTACGTATGCGAGCCAGCCCACTGCCAATAAACCAAGCGAAACAAATGGAATTCACTCTGCATCCATCGGAGGGTATGTTCCGCCCAACAACAATCGCTCGGCTGCAGCCGGGGTTACCATTCCATCAAAAGGACCGTCTTCTCCGACAGCTATCTCCTCTGCTGTCAATTTTTCTTCTTCTCCGCCGAATTCTAGTTATCAGTCTGCAACCCTCAAAAAGGAAAATACCAGTGTTTCGATTTCTTCATCAAGTTCGTCTGCAACACTGCAGGGCACCAGCTACTCCTCGAAACAGACCTCAACCATCCAAAGAGAAAATGCTGGTGTTGTGGCTCCTTCTAAACCGAGCTGGATTATGCCCGCATCGAGCGGGAACTATATCCAGAATCAAACGTCGACGTTGAGAAAGGAACACAGTGCTAATGCTTCTAATGGGCCGAGCTCGCTAACTTCTCAATCAAATGGAAATGGCGTTCTGAATTCACCTACAGCCAACAAGCGTGAGAGCACGATCTCAGCGCATTGGGTAGTTTCAGCATCGCAGGTTGAGAATTCCCTACTAAACCAACAGCCGACTGCCAGAAAGGAAAGCAACAGTGCCGCTTCTGGTGCAAGCGCTGCTTCTCACTCGGCGAAGTGGGTGGCTCCTTTACCTGGTGGCAGTAACCAAATGAATCAGCAGTCTACCCTCAAAAGGGTAACTGGCAACACTGCTCCTACTTCCCCAACCAAGGTCGCTTCACTGCAAGGTGCTAGCTATCAACAGTCGACTATTAAAAGGGAAACCAATAATGCTGGTCAGACTTCCCCAAGTTGGTCTGCTGCTCCGCAGAGCGGAAATTTCACGCAGTCTTCGACAGGCCGCAAGGATAGCGGTAGCACAGTGATCGCGGCTATACAAAGCAGGATAGGCCCAGGTCCTGTCACCCCAGCTTCCGTCAACACAAATCGACCCAGTCCTTCTCAGAGCCCTCCTCTGCAGTCACCCACAAACAGCACGCCCCCAGTGAAAAACTCGCAGATAAATGGAAAGCCAGAAATGCCAATTCGCAAAACTTTGCAGCTCACCACAAATTTACAGATTGCCACACCGTTGATCCCACCACCAGCCGAATTCGCCACTTCCGAACCTGAACCTGGTGGACTGAACAACACCTCAACCCTTCGCAGTGTTCAAAACAAAACGACATCAAACAATACCATGGTGTTTCGCGCAAAACCCAACGTAGTTGCCGCCGGTGCTGTTTTCTCAACGCCGCAGACGAAACCGTTTCAGACTAAAATCCTGCAGAGCTGGTCGGTAACGGATGTGGGGGAGTGGCTGGAGAGCATGGGATACGAGGAGTACAAGGGGATTTTCAGCGAGCGGGAAATTACTGGACAAATGCTCGCGCGGGCGGGGCAGAATGAACTGGCGTCGTACGGTGTCATGAATATGCTGCATAAGATCAAGCTCGAGCGGGAACTTAAGAAATATCTGCCCGTTAGAAAGTGAATTTGTGTTTGTATTGAATTCTTTGTAGCATCAGCAAGTGTGACTTAGAATTATTTGAACAGAATTAGTGTGAGTAATTTTGTATGTATCAAGAATCACCATTGCATTTAATTCTTGGTTGAAAATTTTTTATGTGAAATTAAGATGTGTCAATAAGCCCAGATATTTCTGAAGTTCTGTGATGTCGATTAATGCTGGAAGCATTCTGTGTAAATCTGCTGCGACACTTAATTTGTATTGAAGTCTTTCAGTGTTCATCATATGGTTTCTAGGTTCTTCTCTTCGATTAGCGTCCAAATGACCAAAAATTTGCTGAAATGTTGAGCAAGCATAAGATTGATTAATGTCTAGAATCTCGAGGCAATAATGTATGATGTCAGATGCTTAATCTCTTCACTGTGTTGTTCAAACATTAATTTGTGAATGTTCATGATCACTTAACACTATATCACGCTGCCTGCTGCTGCGTTTACGTACACTTCACAATTTGGTTTCGGCACAGTATCAATTTTAGTGTTGCAAAAGCTGCCATTAATAGAGTTTAGTTCAGGATTCATAATGTAGTTTATTCTGTCGAATTGACAGAACTAAAAGACCATGTCAGGATCTACCGATGAAGTGACAGCGTTTTTACGACCATGCAATGTAATGTGATGTTTGTCATTTGGATATCATTGATACTAACGCCATCTTGTACTGAAATGTCATATTACTGTTTTCATCAATTTTCATCGATGGTATCTTTACTGTATTATATTATATATTATATATATTATTATTATATATTGGATGACTATGAAAGCAATATACATTTGTTGAGTTTATATGACTAGGTATAATACTTGTAGACATTCTAGGGACTTATATAATTGCTTTCTTTGTCAACGATAATCTCAGTCCATGATAAGCTAATCGAACTTCCGGGCTCTATTTAATACTTTACTATTTAATGCTATATAATACTTTAGGATCAGCGTATCCCAAGAGCATGAATTGTATATTCTTATTACTCTTCTGTCTCAGTGCTGTAAATGAATCCTGCTTGGGTTCAAAATAGCAGTTTTCTGCTGTTCTACTTCTCTGGACTAGCTACAAGCGTACTGTTCCTACGCCACTACTATAAGCGTATCGTTACGACAGTTAATATCATGACAGTTAATATTAGATAGTTTAGCAAAGACTGGTGATAGAGAGGACTAGGCGTACTTTAATGCATTTATTGACAGATTCTTCAGCTTTGGTTGATGCAAATGTTATGTGCACGTGTAACCATAATTAATTGATGCCCTGTTGCACAACATGACGTACGAACGGCCTACCTTTGAAGATTGGCCTACCTACATACTACTATGTTCATTCAGCTTAATTTGTGACTTATATCTTTCTCACATGACGTTTAGAACAGCGAAAATTAGGTATTTAGTAGAATTATGTGCTTAGCTGTTGTACAATCTTGTAACTTGCGGCGATGTGATATATATAGTTATACGCCTGTCAGTAAAATTTTATATTACTTGTAATGACTTATGCTTTTCTTTGGAATCTGATGTTGTGTTTTTTATCGTATTTGCATGAACATAATTTGCATGTACCGCAATGTTGACCGTCACGGAATATTAAACGCTGAAATAACTTGGGAAGAAGTAGACTATTTTGTTTTTGCAAAGGTAGTATTGAGAGTATGCTATTATGAAACATTTTTGTAATACCCATACGGGTATGGGCATTACCTACAGTCGCTTATTTATGAGGCGAGTTAGTAGTAAACAAACTACACACGTATTCAATCATCATTTACTTTGAAACTCGAGGCCTAAGCTACACTTTCAAGTAAGCTTAGACTAGTCTGTCGTTTCCGATAAATATGAAACTTATTCATTTCGAATCAAAATTTTCTTAGACAATTAATTTAGTGTAGGCTACTTTCATGGCATAATGCTTGTGTGCCAAATCTGCACTGCAAGCTAAGCTAGCAAGTGACTGATTATGCTTGTTTAATGCATATTGCACTTGTAACGCACCCAAAAATATGTCATGCAAACGGAGATGGAAGAACATCATTTGCTTAATCACGGGAGAAGTGCAGCAGACTACATACAGAAAGGGGATTTGAAAAAATGAGTTTTAAGCCTGGATTTAAAGGAGAAGAGGGGACAATAGTTTGTTAGTTATAGTGCGCCTGGTTTTACCTCTATAGAACTGATGACAACAGTTACCGAAATGAAGTCGAGACAAAAAAATAACAAAAATGCCTAGGCCTACAATAAATTTGATTGATGATGAGCCCCATTTAACCGGAAGTGGTAGTATACATTAATCGGAAGTAAATTGCTTCGCGCGTTGTAATGAATGGCTATGGCCAGTGCCCCACAGTACACTTGCAGGCGCTCGTCACTCTTACCATTGGGTACCAACACAAAAAGTGAACTAACCTTAATATACTCAACCTGTATTTATCTATAGATAACTATGCACTATGGTGTGGTATTGTTTGAAAATACTAAAACTCTTTAAACAATTAAATTATATAATAACTTTGCGACAAGTGCAAAATGTAGCGTTACCTACAGTCGCCTATTTTATTAGACGAGTTTATAGTAAACAAACTACACACCGTTCAATTTAGTTCTTGAACTAGGAGGGTGTGTGCCTAAAGGTCCCTAGATCCTATTTCCCTCGCCCGCCATGGTCGACGTGATAGAGCCGGACATCATCCATCACGCCCTCACTCCCACACCTTCGCCCGCTTGTGCCCTGGACGAGGACTTCGGTCCGAACCTCATCCGTCTACACGTGACTAACCAGATCAAAGAGCTTCAGACAGTCATCCGAGACAGGCAAGTCACCACGTTCTGATGGTGGCTACGGGAGTCGTCGACGGCGAGATCGCCGACCGTCGCGTTTCGCATTTTCGTGTTAATCGCTGACTTGTAGGTCTAGGCCTAGTGGCACGTGAACAGCAAGGCTGCAGACTTGTTTACAGTGAGCTTAGCATTCAAGCCAATGTTTGC
>JAQIWG010006479.1:0-13271 GCA_034695025.1 Chamaedrilus cognettii | reverse complement strand
CAAGACCTCTAGTGGGTCTCAGTGCATACTTCTGATGCATGTACGTTGTCACAAGTCGTATACGTGCACGCGCTTGTGGACATCTAAAGCCCGATGAACCCTTTTGTGGGTTCAGTTGAAGGCGAGGTTGTCGGATGCATGCATTGTAATCATAAGTCGCAGGTCGGCGTCTTGGTATTCGACAGTGTTTTTTGACCGGTTCCACGTACCGGAGGCTGGGGTATCACGGGGGGTCTCGCGATATGCTGAGAGTCCAGCGTTTGTTAAGATAACACCGGCATAGCACCGCAATTTAGCTAGCCTTTAACTGCTTATTTAAGTTTTTATTTCTTTATTGTGCTTTATCTTGATGGAGAAGAAAAGAATAATATACATATTTTAAAATAATCATGAACAGTTTTCTGTTGATTGCATAGTTTTGGAACCAAGGGCCTGTTACATGTCCGTTTTTTAAATCTTGAAAGATTTTATAATTAAGTTGCACTTGTAGAGTAGCGCATTCTACTTTATTTTATGATGGCATTGCTTTTGCTGGAAATTTGTGATTTTTCGTTTTTTGAAGCCAATGTGACTAAATTTTTTGATAATTTAAACGAGTTGTTTTGTACAACTACTACTGCTTGTTGCAGCTAGCGTGGCTTGCACCGTCCGTCTCTGTGACTTCCAATAACGGTGTCGTAGGCGTCCTTATCTCGCTCCTGCCCGGCCAGCTTTTGTCGATCTTCGACTCCGCTGTAGCCTGCGACTCGGCGAACCTCTGGTGCTCGAGCTCCAATGCAGCGTCAGCGTGACGTCATCACGATCCTCGGTATCGGCGCGGGCAACCGCTGTGTGCTGAGCGCAATCTGAGTGGGAGGGAGCCTTCGTCAATGACTCGATGACTTCCTGAGGAGCCACGGCGGGGGGCTGCGATGTCACGACATCAGTTCGACAAATTGGAGCAACACGACCTATCGTGCAAGCCCAGCGCCGGTCGTCACCCCGCCACGGCCCGCTTCCGAACGACACTATCCTCCACGTCTCCAGGGCGCAAACGTGGCTTCGGTCCGAGAGCCTCCTGGTCCTAGCCACGTAATCGTTCAGATGGCGCTACTATGGTCCAGGGGACGGTGCATGCCACATCGCATGATTATACCCAATATACAGAGGCAGTAGGCCCACTGTTGTTGGACAACGTGTTCGCATGTTTAAGTTAAATAGTAAAACCGAATATAATCAATTACCATTGTTTCTCTCCGTCTGGCACGTTATTTAAAAGCTTAGAAAACTATGATCTTCTCTCCCTTTGTGATAAATACTAAATTTCTTACGATGTCTCTCATTCTGATCGAGTTTGAAGATTTTGGTCTGCCTTGTCTGAAAGCTTGACTATTAAGTGTTTATAGTTATGTCACATTGCGACCTAACTTCTACTCTATTCGTGGCTTTGAATCCAAACTGTTTCGGGTACGAAAATCGCCAACATTCAATTGTGTGCGTTTCACTTATTTGCTGCACGAGTCTTTATTGCTGCACCTTTTGCTTGTTGTTATTGCTTGTATGTTACAATGACTGACCACGTGTCGCATAAAAGCTTCATGTAATAAATTAACTGATTATTAGATCTGATGCATGGATAATGAGCCTGATATAAAGTCGCAAAGTCTCAAAGTCTCAAAGTCCCAAAGTCGCAAATGCATTTAAACTAAAATATCCGACTAGGGGTTAATTATCATTAGGCCTGCATGGAATCCACATGAATTTATTGAAATTGTCTGACATTAATAAATTTCAAGTTGCTCAATTTATGTACAAAATAAAGCATCATCTATTGCCTGCATCGTGTGCACGTTATATTACGGTTACAACCAACCATAATAAAATAGTCAGATTGACGAGTATTATGAGAACGCTGAGGGTTACAGACCCTCAGCGTTCTCATAATACTCTTCAATCTGATTATTTTATTACGGTTGGTTGTCGCACTGTCATTCGAGAAAATAACGTAAATGTTTTAGGTCCAAGGATATGGAACTCTCTATCTTAAAATATTCAAGACGCATCCAGTTTAGCTATATTTAAACGTGAACTTATCAAACAATCCGTAGAAACATTACAGAGCTTCTGAAATGATCTGGCTTTGTTTGTATTTTCTGATGTCGAGTAATTAGTAATTAAGTATTCGTCATAATTTATGTTTGATAATTTTTAGTTTTTGCACTGTTTTCACCTGAGTTAATTTTTTTCTTTCATTTGTTTTGCTCACTCTGCTTCCATAGTGGCTTAACTGTGCAAAGTATTTGTCAATTTTGTTATAGGCTACTATTGCTACAACTTGCCCTGTCCTAGTGACAGATTGCGCGACTACCACGGGGAATGAATTTCTCCCTCTGATTGCCCCCCTATTGCTTCATGACATTGTAATTTCATCTCGATGCTTATAATGTTCTGCTGTTGTTGAAGCAATAAACATGGGAAAAAAATCATTTAGTGATTTTTTTAATTTCTAAGTCTACAGCGACAACACGATTAGCGTGGGGGGTGTTGCAGGGGAAGTTGCAGGGGGGGGCGGGCATAGTCGGGCCTCACTTTTGTCTGTTGTGAAAAGTCTATAAAATCATGTAAAGGTTAAAAGTTTTTCTTCTAGTCCACTGGCGGGCGGGGAGGGGGGGGTGGAGTGCCGACGCGATCTTATCTTCAGTTTTTAAATTGGTTTCTCATAGAATGCGACGAAAACTTTTCTTTAGAAAGTCTACCTCGCTATTCTCAAAACTCGTTATTCCCAATCGCATACCAAATCCTTCATCATTCTCGCCCAACACATCCCCTACAGGGGGAGTTCCAGATCAACTACACCCCCCTGCAGGTGGGGTGTTCCAAAGCCAATTTTGGGGGTGTACCTCAAAAACTTTGGGGGTGTTAGTACATGTGGGGGAGGGGAGCATTGGGTAAATCCCTGACCTCCAATATTACGCGTCACTCTTGCAAATTTTATTCAGCTTCGGAAGAGTGAAAACATTTTCTAATCCGTTTTCATTTTTATCGATTAGCAGCGAAGTGTTGCTTGCCTCCTTATTTTTAAACCGGTACGTATGGAATAAGTTAGTGTTAGGAATACGCTTGTGTCAAATAACTACGACGACGACGACCTAGGTTACTGCATCAAACCGATGATTTTGTAATCCACATTGCCGATGATAATGTAATCCACGCACCCGCATGACTGTCGATGTGAACAGAGCTTGCCGTTAACTGGCGTTGCGGTGTCCACGACGCCAAAATTGATTGACTCGGACGCCAACAAATCGTAGCACTTGCGTCTCGGGGACGTCTAAAATCGTCCCCACGGCTCTCCAGACGCCAAATTTCATATGTAATAGACTCGGCGTCGCTGTAATTGCAAAACAATTGGGTATGGCGTGTTGGTACGCTCTGGTGGCTGTGGCGCTAGATAATGAAGACCCTCGCGTCATAATAAAGACCCTGGCGTGACGTTTCGAGACGCCAGACGAATGGTTGTTGGCGTCTGGACGCCAAGAATAAAAGCTTAACGGACGTCCTTTCTGTGAAGTTGTGAACTTCGTACATTTGCATCGGAGCATGATGCTGCATACAGTTCAACGCAACGAACGCACGCTACATAGGCCTAGGTTGGATCGATTTCAATTTATTTTGACGTACGATAAGTTACTGAAGTCGAGAATTTTTTTTTGTGGGTTTTGCCGAGCCTATAAGTGTAAAGTCATAGGCTAGTTTACCAGGGACGGCTGCAGGTTTTTTATGTGGTGGGAAACCACTTGTGGTCGAAATATTTATTGGGAAGGCGACCATTTTTGAGCGCACAACCGGAATGGAGTCGGCATGCTCGTGGACACTTTCGCTGTCGCACAGAACTTACGATCGGGGCCGGGGGGGGGGGGGGGGAGGATACTGTCAAAAATTTTGGAACTAACGCTAATTGTTTATTTTTCCGCACGGATGGAGTTAATCGTTGAGGTTAATCGTTGATAATTTGCCCTGTCAGCAACCCCCCCCTCTCTTGTTGCTACTCAACGAATAGCATTTTGATGGACCTGAACATCAGGTGGGGCCTCAGGGGTCCATGAACTCTTTCGGTGGGGCCCGGATCCCAGTCCCCCCCCCCCCACACTGACTGCAGGCTTGCGCCTACCTCGTCCTAACACCGACGATTATTTATGCGACATCGACTCGATCTCTGAGTTCGGTTAATTCTCATCTCGTCTACGCTATTTACATAATCTCTGCCCCCACGAACCGCCCAAAGTTCACTCGTTCTGGTGGCACTTGCTATTTCACTCGGCCTGTGGTTCTCAACCTTTTCTGTCACGAGAAGCACTTAATTTGCTAAAGGAAAGTTATGAAGCACAAAGTCGCGATGTTGTGATGGTATCCGCGTCCTCGCCGCTCACCGTGCAAGTAGTCCACCCCCATAGAGGGAAACCACTGATACACACGAGAAGGAAAACTCCAATGTAACACCCCGGGGGAAGGCAACGGGAAACCACTCCGAGTATCGTTCCCTAGAACGATGGTGTCACAAAATAAAGTCACGATACGCATCAAGGGCGCAGCGAGTTTGATGACGAGGAGTGCTCGAATATTTCGAAAAATGTCATTAGAGTAAGGATTAGGACAAACGAGTCATTCAATACTGGCTACATTTTTGTTCTTTCGCCTGTCATCGATACACTTGGCTACTTGGCTACTCAGTGCTCACTGTGAAACGCCGGTGTTCCGCGGAACATCGTTTGAGAAGCCAGGCGTGGGCCTATATCTGTTGATGCGGAGGATATTGCGTAGTTAATCATATATTACGTTGCACCAGATAAGTTACTATAGAAAGAAACTTGACAAGGTTGAGTTTTGTTAACAGCGGATCTATTTTAACTTCGCGTACGGTTTCGCAATAACTTTGTAAGTTTCGTAAGTTTGTTTGCAATGTATTGTACATCGGAGAATATAATTGGCGCCGAAATTGCTTGATCTAGCCTACGGCGAGTCTGAAGGAGGCTACAGCAACTAAGTAATTAATGCAATTAGGCCTGTTTAAGACAGACGCGCAAGTTGACCATAGTTGATTCACAATAACTGCATGATATATTTCTGGATGTGCCAAACTATGTGAAACGCGCCTAGGAGAATATGATATATTGTAGGCTACTATATTTTCCAACTTCGTCTAATAGGCTTGAGTGTATAAATTGTAGCGCTCAAAACTGGATTTTTAATATTCGATTAATAATTATTGATTGATGTTGTGTCTTCATATTGTGAACAATGTCTTGATCAAGACAAGAATGAAAGAGCGCAGGATATTACGTGTCAGATCACAGCCTTCAATCATGTACCTGTATATAATGTACAGAATTGTCGCGCAAGAAACGATGTCAAGCAGCGCCTCTACAAACTCTAATTCTTTAAGAACTCCAGGCAGCGCATCTACAATTTCTAATTCGTCAAAAAACCGTTGCGGCGAGCAACATAACAGCATGAAACTTTCTCTCATCCGGACGTCGATAAAATGGTCACACCGCTGGATGACGTCACTACGAAACACAAAACTACTTCCGTTCAGCCGTCGAACTCTCGCAGCAGTAAACTGTTCCGTCCTCCTCATCAACATCGCTTTCTGCATATTCCTATACGTTCAACTGACTTCAAGCAAGTCAATGGAGGTTCTTTTTGCGTCCCCGCTCAGCCCTCGTGATAACGAACTGCTAACGAGAACATTCGAAGCGTTTCACGATGCCATGATCTCAAACAATCTCACGTATTTCATTTTCGGCGGTTCTCTTCTCGGAAGCTACCGACATCACGATCGTATTCCCTGGGACGACGACGTCGATGTTTTGATCAACGCCACGCAAAAGTCGCACGTCAGAAAAGCCCTTTCGCGTTTAGCTCCCCTCTACCAACTACATTCTCTGGCTGACAGCGTGCCGTATCACTGGCGGTTCTATCCTCTCGACGGGCATAGGATCATCCATCGCGGGTTTCGATCCCCTTTCATAGACGTGTTCTTTTTCGCTGAAAACGCGACGCATATTTGGACGGAAACGTCGTATTTCAGCGACCAGTGTTTGCCGAAGAGAAGCGTGTTCCCCTTACGGAGCCGTCCGTTCGGAAATCTGATGGTTCCTGCTCCGTGTGACGCGAAGACGATACTGGAGATAAACTACGAACTGGGAGCGTGTCAAACGAGGGGATACAGTCATTTGTTTGATGTGCACATGCTGTTTTCGCCTTCGTCGATAGCGTGCGATCATTTGGTGTATTTATTTCCGTTTGTGAGACGATATGACGAGAAAGGATACAACGTGGAAGGGACTGGATCGTCTGGTCCTCACGCGGTTGTCGAGACACTGACGTTCAGAAACTGGACGCTCCGGAATCTTACCGTCATCTCAGGGTGTTAGGAACAGGGTAGTATTTGTCGGAGGGGGAGGGAAAGGAGGAGGGGGGGGGGTAGCTTCAATTCCTTAGCTCAATGAATAGGCGCCCCGTACGCATACAGAATGTGCAATTTAAGAGAACATAGCCTTATGTCTCGAGAGCCAAATACTTCGAACTAATTCGATTTGTGTGTGAGAACATACTTTTTAAAACGCTTCGTGCAGTAAAGTGACCCGAATCAGCAAAGGTATAAAACTATAAAATAAAACTTCACATACGAAATTACTTAACTATAAACCTTTTCTTAGAATGTAGGCTTAGCAAGTTTTACCGTTATCGCTTAAATGTGTTAAATTTATGCCACTGCGTCCTTGCTGTAGGCTACACGCAGCGTTCATAAACCAGGTCGTAATTAGACTGCCAATGAGCAGCTTGTTATTGGCTGCCATTGATTACGTTGTGGCCTATACCACTTCTAACAACCAACAATCAACATTAGGTTTATGGCCTCTTATTCAAATGATGGACTATATACTTTATTGCTTAGATGAAACAAGCGCGTCTAGCACACATTACGGGGCCTATATAATAATCAGTGCTAGTAAGTATTCGAACCGCGACTCATCAAAGAGGCCTCGCAGGCCCATCGTGTGAGATAATAAAAGATGAGTCCAATGGTCTGTTTCCTCCCACCATGCAACCAGTGTTCTCACTTGAAATTAACGGTTTTGCTCCTCCGCGGATGTTATCAAATTTCGCGATATCTCCGTGGGCCTAGAACACGACGTTTTCGCGCCCATGTAATGCTGTACAAAAATTCGCGCATCGGCAAAAATACCGAACATTGCGCGCGCCGAAATGCATGTAACGCCGCAGATGCTCTTTACAATGAGCGACTCCAACGACGCGAGCATTCAATGCGGCAGAATTTAGTGGAGCCAAATCTCTCAAAAATAATCAGCACGCAGTAACGATTTCACGTTTTACAGTACATCGATATCGATAGTTGAAGAATAATGTGTCAAGGTCTCCTATTAATGTAGCCTTATTGAGTGTAAAGGCACAAAATTTAGGACACACCACCGACACTATTGTAACAGTCTCCCCTGCTGACTGCAGGACCTGCTTTCTGGTATACACTCTATGTAGGTCTACTGCGAAGGTATAAGTCTTGGTTAGAACCCCTTCTAAAGGGCGCAACGACGCTGTAAAAGTTTGGGAGGATTTCTCATTGGAAGCTAGCATTCTTACAATACGGTACTTACATGTACATGTAGCCTATATACTGGGGCTTTGAAACAGCAGAACTTATGCTGCAGCTTTGAATTATGCGGGGGCTTAAATTACCCGCCCCTGCCTTCCCAGATTTTCCTTGGGGGGACAAAGTGATACTTCAACCTGAGAGACCATCGTAGCCAGCATAGACGATCTTACAGATCATTGTAGCCTGCCCCAATAAGCTTCAAATATTGTTGAGATAAATAGTTCGGCAATAAATCAGTGCAACCTAGACTCAAATGAAGTCTTATCTAGGCTAATTATCTGCTCTATCTCGATATTATTTATGTGACAATAAAAGTGTAAAGACTACGGCAAGTTGGCTGCCACGATATTAGCGCACGCAATAACATCCACGGCTAACAAAGAAAGTGGGCGGCTTATAGCTCACCGACTGTTTGAAACTGTTGGGTTAAGTAGGCTACAATTGTATTATTTGGCTAATCTTGAAATTGATTGGTTCGCGTAGAGACATGACGAAACTAAAAAGCAGACCTGACGCCTGATAGGCGGAGCTTAAGCAAACAAAACGTGGACTAGAATCCGCTACGCCGTTAGTCACAACGTTCTAGGTCGTAAAGTTGAGGTCTCAAGGATACTACGAGAATTAAGTAAGGCTAGTTGTGAATGATCAATAGTCTATCAACAGGGAGTAGCGACGTACTTCAAAAGCAACGTTTTTGAAACTCTACTCGGATTTAGAAACGGGTAGGAGTGGCATTACTCTGAAAAAATGGACGATGATTGAGTAGGGCTACTCGCTTTTTGGAATCGTGTGGCGTAAGTAGTTACATCCGTAGCTTTACGGCTGCCTCCAAAAATACAGGAAAAAGCCCCCGCTAATCATGGCTTTGAAAATCAAACAGTAGGGGTTTATTGTTAAAAAATGATCAGTGAATTTTGATACTCCTCCCCCCTCCGCCCCGCTCATGTGTAGGCCTGCTCTTTTTTGGAAAGGCATAACCCGCAGCGCTGTTCCTGTTTTATCAGCAGCACGAGTAACGCTACTCCTATTTTGCAAGGGCTAAACTGAACTCTGTTCTAATATAATTGTCGAGAAATGAATTTTACCCGACATTCCGACGCGTCGACAATTCGATGCACTCCGCAAGTTTTCCGACGTCATTTTCTCAAACTCACGCGCGGTGCCGTTACGCAACTATGACGTCACTGCGAAACTTACCCGCATGTATCTGCAACAAGCGAGGATTCCTCGTGCTAAACTGCTTCATTCTGGCGCTCAACGTAGCCCTCTTTCACTACATACAATGTTTGTCGAATCAGTCAATTGACGCCCTTTTCGCCTCCCCGCTCAGCCACGACGACAAGAACTCTCTCACGCGGACCTTCGAAACGTTCCACGACGCCATGATCGCGAACAACTTGACGTATTTTCTTTGCGGCGGATCGCTTCTCGGAAGCTACCGACATCACGATCGCGTTCCCTGGGACGACGACGTCGACGTTTTCATAAACGCCACTCAGAAGTCTTTGGTTAAAAACGCGCTTTCGCGATTGGCGCCGCGCTATCATCTTCATTCTCTGGCGGACGATGACCGCGAGCTTTGGAGGTTTTACCCGAGCGACGGGAACAGGATACTACACCGCCGGTTTCGCTCGCCGTTTATCGACTTGTTTTTCTACCGAGAAAACGCGACGCATTTATGGTCGGAGAAGCCGACATTCTCGCACGAAATGTATCCGAAGAGGGATATCTTCCCGCTGGGGTTGCGCCCGTTTGGAAGGCTTATGGTCCCAGCTCCGTGCAACACACCCTCGATACTAGCGATAAACTACGATCCTTCGATATGCAAGACGCGCGTGCACAGCCATATATTCGACATGCATATTTTCTTTTCACCCACGACGATCGTGTGCGATAAGTTGGAACATTTGTTTCCTTTCGTGCGACGAAAAATGGGTGGACAGGGCAACTCAGAGGGAACGTGTGATTCGTCTGCGTCAGGGGAGATTGTGGAGACGCTGGTGTTTAGAAATTGGACGCTGCAGAATATCACAGTGAGGACTGGGTGCTAGTGAGTACTCTCAAATAGGCTATATTGCATGATTCTCATTTGCAAACTCGGTAGCAACACAATTACAACAGCATTAGGAAATAAACGAATAATGTAACTCATCACAGAGGCTCAAAATGGCTGTATAGTCTACGTGGGGATTGAACACCCTTCTCAATTTTCGACCCCCCTTCCCTCACACCTCGGCAGAAAAAGGATAAGTTGTAGACTCAATTTTAATGATCGTTGTCAATATAACAGAAGTAAACCTTCTGCGTTTAATGTACTTAAAGTTCTTAATCTTATAGCTGTTGTTGTAGGTTTACTTGATACTTCTGTCTCGATGTCGCTTGTTTATGCTGTGTTATATTGTCTGCCTTGATGGCGAATTAAAATAACTGATTATGGAAATCTTTATTTCATCGCAAGCGATAGACACAAATTAATTTAAACAAATATAAATATATAAACGCAAAGAGAGAAAAATTAAATTATAGCATGAATGATCCTATTTGATTTTGTTGATAAATTAATACGATAAATAGATATTGTCAAATACAATTGTCTAGTATAGACACCACACAATAGATAAATCATAGCAGGCTATAGGCCTACTTATGTAACCGTATCCAATACAAGCAATCCCGTTAAAATTAATTTACATGTATAATGCAATTGTAACCCAAACAAAACAAAGGTACATGTACGTTTGTAGCTGTCATGATTTGTTTATTTTATATCATCCTCAAAGGATTTTATTACGACGTCACGATATCGTTGATCAAAATCTGTCCTAGGTCGGTCTTTACAGTACCTCAAAGCAAGTTCATTTACGTTTTTTTCTCCTCTTGAATTAAAAATTTCTCGGCATAAAGAGTTCTCTGAAATCTTAAGATTTGCATAGAATGCCATTGCACGTATTGTGTATTGATATTTAAGAGGCAAAACTCCTGTGAAGAGCTGGCACTGCACCACTACAGTGTTGTCAAAGGTGTTGAATATTTTCATAAATGCTCGAGACCAGGGGTGCTCTAATTTAACCAATTTTGTTTTATTTAGTCTCAGAGCTTCCAATGCGTACGAAATGATGGGAAATGTCATGGTTTGTAACAAATGCACCGTTACAGTAGGATTTTCAGTAGGATCTGCGGACAAAAGGTTGGCCACTGCAGCCGGGCGTGTACCTTTGCAGGTCGGGGAGCAAAGAATTGACCTGCACCCAAAGCGTCCCGGGCGAGTCGTAAAAGGCGACTAAAAAGGGGGGAGCGGTTCTGTGCTTGGTAAAGCCGTGGCACAGAACCGGACTATAATAGTCTTCGTTTCCACATTTGTACACACGCACAAATTTGTACACGTACTCCTTAAACTAGCAGGGGAAGAAGAAGAAGAATTGGCCACTGCTCAATGCCCAGCCTGTAATCCTTAATCTGCAGCAGCTGCTGCATGCTGTGCGCCAGGCTTGCGTCAAATTATCTATTCTACACGCTTACACGGCTCTACCGTTATTATACGGCAGCTGGTGCAGCGGGTCGGATATGGTCTGTAGCAAGATGTTAGCTCCTATTAGATTCTAGTAGGTCCTATAGGCCATTGCATCTCCTATGATAGGGGTTCTGAACTGGTGTTCCGCGAGTAGCATGGCGTTTGGCGGCGAGTAGCCAAGTGCTCCGCCAATCAGCAGTCGAAAACAAATTTAACTTAAAAATTTGTTTCGATGACACGTTAATAAACCTTTATTGACGTTTAGTCTACGGTCCCAAGAGGCCTCCCAATGACGTCATCGAGCACAGTTTGTCATTAAACTCGTGGCACCCTTGGGGGTCCTCAATCTTCTTTGTAAAAATTCAGTATTCCTCATAGCGGAAAGGTTGAGAACCCTGTCCCATAGGCTCTAGTATTCGCTGGTGACAGCTGAAATTAGTTCAAAATAATGCAGATATTGTTTTCGAGCGCCAATTAACGCATGAATGCCAGACTGTAGGCCTACTCGCACCGCATGCGCACTTTGCGCGGTGCAGCGTTAATGAAAAACATGGGTCTAACGATCATATAATAGGGGAATATAATAGTGAGGGAGGGGCCTGGACCCTTTTAGCCATCCTCCATTCCTCCATATTGCTAGCGCCTACAGCACCATTTATTGCTTTATCATTTTGTCTTGCGTCTGTTTAGAACTATGAAGTCAGAAGACCGCTTGAATACTAAACACACGCTGCGTCGCCGATGCTTCTAAAGTAGTTGTCATCGATGTCATTTTTCGCGATCTTTAGACGTTTTCCGTCCATCCACGCACCAAGATGCCTTTGAAACTCGCAAACTCTTCGCTATCAACGTCTTCGTTCTACTTGCCAAAATCTTCCTTCAAGTCTTCCACAGCGGCCTTCTCAACGCCTTCTGGTGGCCCGTCGAATCCTATTTCGGCTCACCGCTAACCGAAGCCGAATCCAACTGGCTCGTTAAAATCCTCCAAATTTTTTACGACGCGATGACGTCACGAAATATATCGTATTTCGTCTTCAGCGTTTCTCTGCTCGGCAGTTATCGGCATCACGATCGTATTCTAAGGGATGACGACGTCGATATCGTAATCAACTCCAGCGATAAATCCAAAGTTAGTCAAGCGTTTCAAAGCCTCGCGCCAAACGTACGCTTTTTCGGGGCAAGCGGATGATGACGTCAGATTGCAGTGGGAACTTTATCGAAGTGACGGGAGCCAGATCGTCTACCACAAGCATCGATTCCCGAATGTTGACGTGTTTTTCTTTAGTGAAAACGAGACGCATATCTGGAACGACACGCCCTATTTTGAGTCGACGGAATGCTGGAGAAAGTCTGTGGTTTTTCCGCTGGAAAAGCGTCCGTTTGGAGCGCTGATGGTCCCAGCGCCTTGCAACCCAAGCGAATTTCTCAACGTCAACTATGACTTGACGCTCTGCGAGGCTAGAGCTTACAGTCACGTGTTCGACGTGCGGAACGCTATTTCCACCGACTAGAGTGTATTGCGATCGCTTGCGACATGCTTTTTGGTTGGTTGGGAGAAGAGTTTAATCTTTAAGCCTATACTATAACACCTGACATTTTTACTGCATGTTATTTTGACAGTTTTGGCTCTATTTTGGTGCATGTTATTTTCACGAGTTTTGCCAATGCGCATTATACGCCTAAATAAGCCTAATACGCCTAAATAAGCCTAATACGCCTAAATGCACAATACGCATGAATGCGCGTGAAAATTTTATGTCTGCATTTTTTTCTAAGCTTACTACACTCAGTGCATGCCTATAAATGAGAATAATATTAGTGCAAAAATTAGTTGATAAAACTGGAAGTTAAGGGGTTACTTCACGCTGTTGTGTGCGCTATCATGCGCGTTGTAAAAATGAACTTGAACGAAACAAAAATCAGTGACAATATTATTCATTACAGTGATTGATACTCTAGCTCTTATTAGATTGCGGAATGCCAAATTATGACTATAAGAGTCCGGTTGAGGGTCCGGTCCTGAGAGCGAGGAGTTGAAGCCCTGGATTTAAAGGAGAGAGCGATTTGTAAAAGCTGAGGAATGTGACGTATTGCCACCCCAAG
>JAQIWG010006478.1:0-13272 GCA_034695025.1 Chamaedrilus cognettii | reverse complement strand
CGAAATTTACGAGAAAATAATTTTTTTCTTTTTGTCACAGTCAGTTTTCTTCAAAAAGTCTAAACTTTAAAGTTTCAATCACTCCTATAGTTATTGTTAACTAAGAACCTAAGACTGTGTCAAAAAAGACAACACTGGCAATTATGGCTTGAAATATTTCCGTCAGCACCCCCTGCACCCCCCCCCCCCCGCCGCTCTTAAGTTCGGCTGGCGAGTCAAAAGTCATACCACCCCCGAAATAAAGTTCTATATCACGGCTCGAGATCTGAGCGCAACAGTGTTGAACGCATTCTATATCCGCTGACTGTTTCAAGTGTGACGCCCCCTGCAAGTCGGGAACAAAGAATAGACTGGATGCCCACAGCTCCCCGGGCGAGTCGTAAAAGGTGACTAAAGAGGGGGGTGCGCTTCTGTGCCGGCCTTTTAACACAGAACTGGATTAATAGCTTTCGATACCCACACACGTTCCTTGAACTCTCTTTAATAATATGAAAAATTCGAGTGTGAAAACGTTTAGTGCTAGGTGATCTCTCAGTGAAATCACTGATCAGCTCGTGGCAGCCAAATGCTCGACTCTCGTGTAGTAATTGAACAGAAATTGCTTTCTTTTTAGCTCTTTAGGCGAAGAGTCGTGGCCGAGTGGTCTAAGACGCGGACTTCGGATTGCGAGTGTGGCAGAGAGTTGGTTCGAACCCCGGCCCGGCAAAAATTTCGAGTCACTTCGTGCACCCTTGGCAAAGATGCTTAATTTCGTCAGCCCTGCAAATAATCATTCATTAGGGTGGAGTGCAGTAGAGAAGTTGAAGTTGAAGTTTAGAAACGATATTCTTTAGCGGATGGCTTTAGGATTCGACTTCACTAAAACGTTTCGAGTACATTTTTACGAGTTGACTTTACTTCAGGATGTGGGTTAGATGACCTAAATCCAGGATGGATTTGAAAACAAATTGTGAAAATACAGCGATTTCACTTCTGCGCGCGAGTTCATCAGCTTGTGTCTTGGCACCAAACATAATGTGCAAACTATAACCAAACTAAGCCCAACAACCCAAACTATGCACGTTCGCATGCTTTGATTAGAGCAGTGATGACATGGGACCAAAATAACCTATCCATATACCCACAATTAGTGTGTCTCGGCTAAATATATCCCTAGATTTCACTTTTTGACAAATATATACCGGCTCCCATTATAAGACGCGCCATTTCGTAATGGCGCCCTATATTAAATCCCCAGATCTACATGTTTCTGGGGATTATATCCGGAGCAGTGTCATCGTTAGTTTTGAGAGATGATCGCCAGAGAATCAATGCAGATCAGAATACGTTATCTTGAGCGCCCATCACAGATCACCAGTCCCGGGACCTGGCGAATCAGATCCAGAGTCAGCCGGACTCTGAATGCTAACGTACATGTAGGTGTCGTAGTTTATCCATTGAAAACATGGCGGTACTGATAGTAGCAACTGGTGCATCAAATGAAGGAGATACCAACATCTCATCACATTTAGGAGTATACAGCGCCCTCGATACAGACGCATACAAGTTACAATAGAGACCCTGGGCACCGCTACGGTCAGCGGGTAATACAAGCTAACCGACTGTCGCAGGTGATTGCACTCACAGAGACAAGGTCAGTGGAACAGTACAGCAACGCCAGCGGGTCGTCTTGACGATAGTTGAGACACGCGCCATACATATCCGTGTCGCTAGCAGCCTAGAGCCCGGTCGTCACGGGCCGACAAGCGTCGTGGAATCGCGGATAAAATTTCATTGTTCTGGCGCACTGACTGAACCATAGCCTACAACCCTCAGGCGATTAATTGAACATGCAATTCAGAGGTCAACATTTCAAACAGCATTATGCATGAATAAGATCTCTAAGATATCTCTGGGCGTACAGTCTCCCTACCAGCTGGTTGCTTGCAGGTGTAGGGGAAGGGTGTGTTACATTGCTTGTCCCTGAAGTTGCCCGGACAGACGATGCGCACACACGACGTGAACTCGTTCGGTTCGCCAGGGAACCAGGGGCGGTACTGGGAGGGGTTGCCGTCCAGCCAGTAGGCCGAGGAGCTCGGAGTGGCGTTGTACTTGTACAACCCGAACCAGTAGTCCTGTTCCGTCTGCACGCACCTACGGGCGAGAGCACCGGCGTTAATTTTTATAATAATTTAATAATTTATTAAATGTATTGATTTTTATTGCTGAGGCCAATTGAAAATGGGAAACTACAGTAGGCCAACTTCAGTTAGCTGTATTTTAGACATCAAAGTTGTTAGACTTATCCAAATACTTGGCGATTGTATCGATCACGCCATAATATGAGAGAAATTTCTCAAAGCATCACCTACCAGTTTTCGAGACGCGTGAGACCTTAAATTGAACTCCTCGACGCCAGCAATGCCACACAAATCCAAGGATTCCCGTGCCGATGCGTGACCCTACATTTTATTAATTTTGTAGGCTCTAAGGGTTAACTCCCATCTCGCACAGAGGTAGCCAGCCATATTCGGGCGTGATCGATAGGATACGTCGTAATTAACTCATGTAATTCTGATGACGAATTCATTATCGAATGAATGCACCCACATGACGTTGAGGACAAATATATACCGTCAACTTTTTTGAGCCAATCACGTGATGCTGTTTTTTGAACCACACAGGTAATGTCTACGACTAAAATGTAGCATACCGAATCCGCTCACGTGATGCAGATGACCAAAATACAGTCCACTCAATTCGCTCACGTGATGTTGACGACGAATGAGAGCTCGTCCCAGTCGGCGACGCTCGTCAGGTTAGCGTTGAGTGACGCGCAGGCCGCCTCGGCTTGCGGCAGAGGGACGCTGTCGCTAACGCTAGACGCGTAGTAACAGTACCCGGTACCGGAGTAGTAGCTCCAGACGCCGGTACCACCGCCCGCACAAGCCCAACCTGTCAGCAGTGGGAAGTAAGCCCAATCTATCGGTCAGTGGTAAGCAGGTAAGCAGGCTCATCCTATCGAGCATTGCAAGCAAACTCATCCTGCCAGGCATTGGTAAGCAACCCCAATCCCTCGGGCAGCGAAAGCAAGCTTAAGCAACACTTACATTAGCTCTTCCGACTCTCTTCCCGGAAGATATCTTCCCGCAATCCACTCGCAAGATGCTATCATTTTGGCGTCGTGTTCAGCGACGCTGTCTTTCCGAAAGGCGCGCGTTCGTTCAATTATATGGTTCCTTATGTACAGATGGTCGGAAGACGACGGCAAGATGCGACGCAAACGCACTAGAGTGTCCCGTAAGCACCGCAAGACGCTTGTTCACGACTGTCTTCCCGTAAGATGACTCATCCCTTAAGATGATCCGGAACTCCCGGAAGAAAGCCGTAAGATCTGATGTAAACGCGGTTTTACGTTTTCAACACGTAAAGCCTTCATTATAATGCTACTGAAGCTACGTCTAATGCAACGTTCAATCACAAAGCCTTCATTAGTTGAATGCCACAGTCGGCCTTCCTATGCACGCTTATCTATCGCTGGTACTAACCCGCGTTTCGCTTTCTCCGCCGCCGTCCCCCACTGACCATCCCAACCCCCGCTGCCGTACCCCCCCCTCCCCCGCCCCCCGGTCCCGAGGTGACCGTCCCGGCCTGCTGCGGCGCCGTGCCCGCCGGCGCGCCGCCGCCCAGGACCGAGGATCGCTTGAGTGGGCTGAGGTTGCAGACGGTGACGGCGGGGAAGACGAGCTCCTGCTGCGGGAGGATGCTGAGCGTGACCGCCACGGGGTAGGTGAGGTACTGGGTCGTGAGGCCGAGCAGGCTGTACGCCAGGCCCCCGGCCATGCCAAGCACAGCCAGCAGCCAGAAGCTGCGCTTCACCGCGCCTGTAAGCATAAGTTTCTGTTTTGCGTACCGGGGCCAAAATGCCACAGGAAATATGAATGTATGTACGAATGCATACTTCACTTGAAACGCACCGAAAATATGTCATGCAAACGGATATGGATAAACATCATTTGCTTGAATCGTATAAGTATGGGAAAAGTGCTGCAAATTACAGTAGTAAACGAAATACTACAAGTACTAATTTAATTGTAATGATTGGAAGATGTAAAAGATGTGGAAACATGTCATACGAGGATTTAGCGTCCACAGATTCAACAGCGTACCTCAAACGTCGCACAGATTCGACAGCGTACCTCGATCTAGCGACGCACAGATAAAAGAGCGTACATGTACCTCTAGCGTCGCACAGATTTAACAGCCCGTGCACAGTCGACCGTTGGTATAGCGTCGTCCATATCGCCCTCAAAGTCTCCGGCCTCGCTCCATCCCCCACGCCGTGCGGGGTGTCTGCGTGTGCCCAGAGCTCCTTCTCTCGTCCCTCATGCCGCGAATTTTCATCCATTGATGTTAAGTCGGGTGATTATGAATTGAAATTGCAAGGCATGAGACACACAATACGCAGCAACTAGGCCAATGTTGGGAACCTTTTTCGGCTTCTGTTTAAACAGCCATAATTTAGTCAAAATTGGTTGCATTTCTCTACAAATTCCGTGCTGGTTACAGCTACACATGGCTACAGTTGTTGCCAATAAAATTGCAGACCAATCTTAAAACGTTTGACCGATTTATGACAAGTTTAAAGTGGTATCATTCTCATCGGGACACGGTGCAGGCATAGAGGTGGAAACGCTCCTTCTTTTTCACATTATGTCTGCCGTATACGGTATACCTAAGTTGTTAACACTTGCTATCGTCGCTCAATTCAACGTCGTTTTAAATTTAAATGAATTCAGAGAGCGTTCTCTTATTATTATTATTATTATTCTCTTATGCGAGTTAAAGCAATTGGTGAAGGCCTCCTATTGTACGAATTGCAATGAGGAATTGAAACCCGTGCAGAAACAGATATGGCAAATAACGTTATCATTTAAGCAACGTGGCCGTAATCCTTCGATCGATATTCTCTCTTACAAATCAGAGGCAACTGGCTAGATATCCGCAGTACAATGGAATCTGTTTGCGATGCGAGACAGACCGCTTATCGATCAGTGCGTCAACACAGTTTTGCATGGGTGGACCTTAGACCATTTTTCTAATCAGGAGATTGGTTGTGTGTTGTGAAGTGTGTCAAGGCCTTGGTTCCTTTTAGCTCGGAAAGAGGGAATTGTGGGATCATCGCAATAAAGAATTCGAATAAGCCTAAATTTTCGCATTCGGGGATGCAGAATAACAGGAAAGTCAATCTTTTAAATAATATTCGACTTTCAAAACCAACGCAGGCTGGTCCAAAGCTCGTTTGCCGGCACCTCGTCAATATGATAAAGGCAGGTCTGCTTCGGGCGCCCGCGAGGGAGCTTCCAGTTAGCGGCGAGGCGGATACCGTTCTTTCTGTCAATGGCGATCTTCAGCGCCCGGTTTGCTGGAACGGTGCTGCAGAGTGGTCAATATGGCAAAAAATGGCGGATGTTGACCTCTAGTTGGACATTTTAGCTTAAATGCATTATGCGGCTTTGCGGCTTGAGACTTTGAGACTTTGAGACTTTGAGGCTTTGAGACTTTGAGACTTTGCGTTCCTGGGTTATCTCTAGCAGGCATTTCTAGCGAGTTGCTAATATGCGTGTAGTTAAGGAATACAAGGCGTGCAAAAAAAGTGTTTGAAGTATACAAGATTTAACACCTCGTCGGGTATATTTGTTAAAATGCATTGGTAAGATGACGCCATTTTGAAGCGTTTTTCGTATTTTTATTCACTAAAATGCAACAAAACCACTGAAGTATTGAAACTCAATGTTCTTACTGAATATAATACACAGGCATTTTCGAATTTTGATGCGCTTAATAACTCAACACTAAACAGTCCTTTGTTATAACGAGTACCTGGATCCCGGCGCCTTTACTATGAAACCATGCTTTGCAGGCCCTTCAGCAAGTATGTTAAAAGCACAAGTTTCGCTAGCTGAAAACCCCGTGCCAGATAATTATTTATTTGGTTGGCGTAAGGGAGGGCTTCCGGCCGTAAAAACCCGGCTCCTGCAGTCCTCACCAGGGCGCACAGCGCCGCACACGTCTAAACCTGTGTGAAAGCATGGACAGTAGGCTAACAGGAACAGAATAGACAAATGTATTTAAATGTTTTTCATTGTATTTGAATGTATTTTAATGCTCTTTAACGTACGACAATGTATTTTAATTTATCATTTTATTGGACTAAATTATTGTGCTGCGAAAAAGATTCTGTTAATCAAAACGTGAATAGACCAAAAAAGGCAGTTAGTTAGGCCTACATTTTTTAGTTGGATTTCAGTTAAAAACAACATGACCAGCCTTCCAGCCGCGGCCCGCCGTCTTTAATAATAAAACCCGAAACGTTTTATTATTCGTAGAACATAATACATATCATGTCATCGACGTGAGGCAGAATAATTCAAATCTAATATCCTACAGACTCATATCCATCTAACGATAGAATGTAATACACATAAGATCTTAGTGTCTGCACAGAAAGAACAGTCATTCCTATCAAGATAGCGTACGCAGAGTTCGCAATCGGCATCAGCGACCATGCTATGATGCCGATCAAGCAGTTTCAAAAAAGTATTTTGATTGCGATAAATGTTAAATAATAATCGGTGTAAGGTCCGTTTCGGCGTCTAATGCGCAGAATTACAAGCCTAGAACGCGCATACGTCAGCGGCACAATATCGTAGAAAGAAGGACTTTTTTGCTAAAAATGAAAGTTGATTTGAATTTGTTAATTACTGTGATTGGATATGAAAGAGTCCTGACCCTGTCAATCAATTGTTGACGGTTGGTAATTGATTTGGCCCACGGGCCAAGCCCCGCCCTGCCCCCGTTATCTCCATGCGTGCCTCAATATACAGAAGATAGTGACTCCCCTTGATCTAATGGCGTCATTGGGGTCTAGCCGCGGCCCGCGGACGCGGCCCGCCTCACTCCCCCACCCAGCCGGTGACAGGAAAGAACGATGACGTCACTGAAGAACTCGACAAACTCGATAAACGTCATTATGCAGAATCCGAACCAGAGGCCGACTACTCCCCCCATGTCGGAGAAGTAGGCCATCAGCTGTGCAGCAGAACCAAACGCGCAGTAAAAGTGTCTTTCTCTACTCTGTGAATCGAATATTTCATAAATCGCTATATTTTGAATAATAACGATAATCATCATGTTATTATTGCCGTCGATTCTGATGCGCTAGCATAGACCTGACGCGTGTCCATGCCAACACGTGTTATAGTGCATGCACAGTTTTGCACACCCTTCGGTCAAGACGAAGAAAGTTTACCGTGGCGTTCGTTCGAGAGAATATAGGCACGGGACCGCTAGATGTGCGCGCTGTCGGTCAAACAAACGCCAGCCGCCGTCGTTAAGGTCAGTTTGACCTTAACAAAAAGAATGCTGCGCGCAGCATTCGTCGTTAAGCGATCATGACGTCAGGTCTGCACGCCGAGACAAACGACCGCAAGTAGTCGGCGGCTCGAGTTCTATGGAAATCTATACGGACTCTAGTCCTTAACGACAAAACTTCCTTCGTTTTGACCGAAAGGTGTGCATGCCCTTTTAGACGTTCATATTGGTTTTTGCTTATTGGAGTTTTGTAGTTGGTGTGTATATAGCTAAGGCTATAATTATACGGTCCGGTTCTGTGCAAGAGAGCTGGCACAGAACCGCTTCCCCTTCTTTAGTCGCCCTTTACGACTCGCCCTGGGAGTTCTGGGCCGCAGGTCAATTCTTTGTTCCCCAGCCTGCAGGGGTTCGACGTTCATATTGGAGCTGATTTGCATGGCCAGTATGGATTCGCGAGTTTCGTCAATGCTAATATTTCGTGCGCTCGAAAATTTCACGCTTTGCACTAAGTTGTATTATTGTATTGCTTATTGCAGTCGCGCCAAGGGTCACCATTGTAACTTGTACGCGGCATGCCAGAATATGAAAGAAAAAGAAAAGTCATGAATACAAAGGATGTCAAACATGGATGTCATGGAGTTAGGATGTCATAGAGTTTACTCTTACTTAGTATTTCTTTGACGTGCTAGCGACATCTCACATATCATTTGTTTGTCATTGGACATACCTTGCCGCGACATCGAAGTGAAACAATGGAATAAAGAAAAATGAATAAAGTTTAGAATAAAGGAATAGATAAAAAAACAAAGAAAGCGGTGGTTTAACGTTTTTAGCACGCAGACCGTGTATCCGGGAGACTCGACGATGCTCTGGTAGGTGAGGGTGTCGAAGTAGACCTCGACCTTGACGAGGTTCGTGTCAACATTCTCGTTGTTCGACACATCGAACATAGGACCGAGCTTGGAGGCAAGACTGTTCAGCGTCTTTGTCTGTAAAAATTATAATTCTTGCTCATATTCATATCAAGAAGGAGGACATAACAAGAACAGAAGCAGGCGTGAATATACGCCGATTCGCATCACAATTTGTCATGCAATTTGGCCTATTTTGCGAATCAAACACAAATCTGATTAGCAATATTTGCGAATCAAAAATTGTGTAAATCGCGGTGCAGTAAACTGGCGAGCGGCAGGCCTAGCACTGACATGCCTTTCAGTTCACGTGCGGCTCTATCAGTAATCAATCGATCTACCTACTGTTTGAAACTAGGACACAATAACATTTACATTGCTGAGGCATAATCAGTATTTAATCAGCCTTTAAATAAACGACTAAACAGATATGTGTAATTCCTCAGGCGATATAAGAACTGCTAATCAAATTAGTGAATTGCCAATCAAAATTGAATTTGGTTAGAAAAACTGGTAATCAACTTTCTGGGCTTAGCCTTAGGCCTATATTCAGGGCTGAATGGAAGCATTTGAAATGTGGGTACGGAGAAGAGTGGAGGAGATTAGCTGGACAGAGAAAACGAATGAAGAAGTGTTGAGGAGAGTGGGGGAAACAAGGTCTATGATGAAAGTGATAGTCGCAAGAAAAAAAACTGGATTGGACATATTTTAAGAGGAGAGTGATTTTTGAGAGATGTGATGGATAGTAGTATAGGGGGGGGGGGGAGAGGACCGGAAAGCATAGGTGCAACCAATGGGGGAGTTGGGGAGGTGTTGACCTCTCAACTTTTTTGATGACCTCCCCAACTTTTGGGATGAATCTTTCATTTTCTGTTTTTTCTATGTTAGAAATTTACCCCAATGTGACCCCGACAACCCTAACTTTTGTGAAGACTCCCCCGCATGATAGCATATTCAAGAAAAATTTCGTCAGCACCCTTCTCCCAGCCCCCGCTCGCGAGTTTTAACCCCGATCTCCCCAGCCTTCAGATCGTGGTTGCGCCTATGCCGGGAAGGCAACGTATCGGGATGATAGACACCTGCTTGGGAAGGAATCGTATGTGGAGATGAAAAAAAGAGCTGAAGATCGGATAGAGTGAAAGGTTTGGACACCAAAGACCTACCATGTGGCAAAACAGTGAAGACGATTTTTAAGTTTGACAAACTATGTTTTGAAACTCAAGCATTTCAAAGCATCGTATCTCAAGCTCCAGCTCGTAGCCAAGCGAGATCGTATTCAGCTTTTCAAAGCGAGATGTAGGCTAAAGGTGTTGATAGTTAATCCGAGGTCATGACGTCATCTCATCCAATCAGCGCATCAAAAACTCACTGCAGGATTTATTTAACGCCATGTCATTGGCTGACGGACATCTTAATCCCTGATCAGAATGTGTACACTAAGGCCCAGTTTTTAACCAAATGTTAAAGTTTCAATCAGATATTAAGATCTCCACAACCAATGACACGGCGTTAAATAGATCTTAGATCAAGCTTTCAGGGCGCTCATTGGTTAAGATGACGTCATGACCTTGATTATATTATGACACTCGATGAAAAACTAGGTCTTATATCTAAAAATGGGGGAGGGGGGGGTTAAAGTTGAGAGAACCGACCCTAGTTTGAAGCGATGGCCAGGCAGCCTGCGAGAATCCGAGAGAGTAGATGACGTCACTGCAATAAACACGGGGCAAAGGGTTTTTAAGTAAAAACCTTTCTTAAAATGCAAACTTTGTTGATGACAAAAGCACAAAAATCCATAAATCGAATCACTGAAGAATTGAACCTAGTGGTTGGCTCGCTGTAGGCCAAGGCCTACTGTTGCCAAAGCTATAGGGTACAGTATTGTAAAAAAAAACGTCCTTTTTATCGAGCAATCTTCTAATGTCCACGTTTTCACACAGGTTTACACGTTTTCGCCCGCACTGATCAGGACTGCCGGAGCTGGGTTATTACTGCCGAATGCCCTTCCTGACGCCAACCAAATAAATAATTATCTTACACGGGGTTAGCAGCTAGTGACACTTGTGTGTTTGACAGCCTTGCTGAAGGGCTTATAACGCATGGTTTCAGAGTTGCCGGCGCGGGGACTTGAACCTCTATTGGACCTCTATTACGGGTCCCCGCGCCGGCAACTATGAAACTATGCGTTACAGGTCCTTCAGCAAGGCTGTCAAACGCACAAGTGTCGCTAGCTGCTAACCCCGTGCAAGATAATTGTTTATTCGGTTGGCGTCAGGAGGGACATTCGGCAGTAATAACCCAGCTCCACTAGTCCTTATCAAGGCGCCAACGTCTAAACCTGTGTGAAAACATGGACATTAACAGATTAGACCACTAAAAAGGAGGTCAGTTTTAGTTAGTTTAAAGTAGTCAGAATTTGTTTTCTGTATAGAAGACTGCATGGTGGTACATGTAGGCAGCCTAGCGACTGGCCTGCAGCGCTCCGGACAGTCGCAGTTGAGCTGATTGGCAGCGAACTGCAGACTTATGTTATACTTGCAGTCACCTGAAATCAACAAAATGTGTGAAAATAAAGAAACCAGCTGACTTTATTGTCGTCTATTCTGCTAATGTCCATGTTTTCACACAGGTTAGGCGTTTGCGCCCTGGTGGGACTAAGGGGGCTGACCTTTTAAAGCCGGATGCCCTTCCTGACACCAAACAAATAAATTATTATCAGCACGGGGATAGCAGCTGGTGCCTGGTGGAGCAACGGTGCAATTCTTGGCTTCCCGAGATGCTGCGGTGCGATTTTTTCGGCGTTTGTGTCAAATTTTCTGGCGTCATAGACGCCGCAACGCCAGTTAGCGGAAGCCCCCGATTGGTACTTACGTGCATCACAATGCAATTAACTGCAGCCTATAGCTGCGAGCCGACGCGCGGCGCGGCGCAGCAGTCAATGGAACTGTCACTCCAGCGCCTGTAGTTCAGTTGTAAACTTTTCATGCGCGCAAATCTGCATGCAAAGAGTGTATCGTTAAACAGAGTTGGTGGTGGGCGTTTTGTGAGTTTAAGGACCGTGTGTAGCAACGAAGACGGTTACAGTCTGGTTCAGTGTCTCGACCTCGGCTTTACCAAGCAATGAACTGCTCCCCCTTTTTAGTCGCCTTTTACGACTCGCCCGGGAAACTCTGGGCTGCAAGTCTATTCTTTGTTCCCCGACCAGCTGGGGTGAGAGCCTCGTTATGAGCGGGACTTTAGAGAGCGTGAGAAACAACAAACAACGACAACAGATTGGTGCTTACTCTGCTTGAGGTTGTCCGTCGAGCAGATGGGCACGAGGACGTCGTTAAAGGCGGACCCTCTGTTGGGATAGTAAGCGTCAGCGCAGTCGCACTGCTGGATAACGGTACGCTGATAACACGTGTTCTGACAGCCCTGCGGCGAAATGCTTTCAGAATCAACTTAGGGCTGGTTTTTCCAACGCGGATTTAATGGTGGTTCAGGATTTAGTCTACGCAAAATGCCGGGTTAAATCCTGAACCACCATTGAATCCGCGTTGGAAAAACCAGCCCTTCGAATTTTACACTATAGATTCTAATTTAATTTCGTGCGGAGGGATGCTAAAATTCTATTAAACAGAAGAAAATGTTTTGAGGAATCCATGTAGGAGGGTGCTGATTCTGTAGGAGGGTGCCGATTCAGGTGTCCTATGCTATCGGAATGGCTCAGCCACTGTCGATCAACGTCAACAGCTACGGGACTGGGATCAAGTCCGACGCCGAACTTCTCAAGATTGTCTATGCAAACTTTGACTTCCGATCCGGCAAGATCGTGAAGGACCTGAATCTCAAGCGTCCCATCATAAATGGTGCTGATGATAATCAGAGTTCAGTGTAGCCCTTACAAAATAGGAGTAGTGTTACGCCTGCTGCTTATAACACAGGAGTGCTTAGTGCTTATAAGACAGGAGTGAGTGCACTCCTATGTCTTTCAAAAAAGAAGTAGGCCTAGAGTAGATCTACTTCAGTCGTCCATTTCTATGAGTAATACTACTCGTACCCATTTCGAAATCCGAGTACTGTTTAAAAAAAACATCGCTTTTGGAGTACTAAGCTTACTCCCACTCAACTTATCCCGAATGATAATGCTTTAGGACAATGAATTATGGCCTTAAATAGTTATACATACTAAATAGTAATAGATTAATTAATTATTTTTAATATATATTCTAATTATTATATATACTCAATCTATATCAACTGATGACTGTGTCATACTCAGATGCTGTCATACTCGCGATGGTGGCATGCTCAATGCTGAATCATACTCGCGTTAAGCCATACTCTAATGCATTATTAGCTAAGTTCTACTTAACAAAGTGACTCTCATACTCACTCCCATAGTCATATCTAGCTAAGTTCCACGCAGCTAAGTCCTGATCAACTATGTCATACTCAGCCGAGTTATACTCAGCTATGGCATACTCAGTTGAGTCATACTCACGACGGAGTCATACTGGACAGCTGGGTAGAGCTCTTCGTATGCGCTGCGCTTGACGTCCTTCAACAGCGGATTGCAGTGTCCGTAGGGCGCAGGCATGCGCTGCACTACCGTCTGTAACACAAGTCAATCCTTTAGTCTGCAAAACAGGTCAATCCTATCGTCAGTAACTCAAGCCAATCCTCTTGCTTACAACATGAGCCAATGCTAGCATTGGCTCTCTGGATCGATGTCATCATCGACCCCCTGCAGGCTGGGAAACAAAGAATTGGCTTGCAGCCCAGAGCTCCCCGGGCAAGTCGTAAAAGGTGACTAAAGAATGGGGAGCGATTCTGTGTGGGCTCCCTTGCACAGAGCCCGACTGCATATAGTCCTTATGCTACACACAGTCCCTAAAATAAATAAAAAGGAAAAAAACGTTATCGTGATTCCTGAATGATATTCGAATTGACGACATAAATACACATATCTGACGACATAAATACACATATCTGACGACATAAATACACATATCTGACGACATAA
>JAQIWG010006477.1:0-13273 GCA_034695025.1 Chamaedrilus cognettii | reverse complement strand
ATAGTGAAAGATATTGCTGAAGTAAGGTTCTTCAGAAAGAATGAGTAAAAGGGAAATAGATTTTTTTCTAAGAAGACTCAAGTTTTTAAGTGATATGAAAAGATTAATGCGTTTCATGCAGTTCAGAAGAAAATGTTCTACATCTTCTGGAACATGACAAGTATCACATAATCCTGACGAATAATGATCTATTTTATAAAGATATTTATGAAGTCAACAGTTTAGAAACAAAGTCTTGAAATAGTTGTATCCTTTTTCCTTGGAAATAAAGGTTTCAAGCTTTTTTCCTGAGATTTCTTTAGATGGCCCTCACAACTAGGTGATCAGCAACCGGTCAGTCTAATAGATTGTATGGCAATATCGTTGTTGAATATTCCGGATTGTTTCGTTGAAAGTACCAACTACCCATTCACCGACCACGGAGGGATGATGGGCTGAGTTGGCATCTGGCAAGTCCGAGAAATTAATCTCTAATCAGCAACCCCGGTCGGGAATCGAACCCGGGTCAACTACGTGGTGAGCGGCAACGGTATCACAACATCAACATCAACTAGACTTCTGTACTGCACCCTAACGGATGATTGTTTGCAGGTGCGCATATTAAATAAAAATACTAATAATAAATAAATAAAATTAATTAATTTGTTCACAACGCCATCTTGAAAGACCTCAAAGATGGCTTCTGAACTGTCGAAAGAGGAAGGGAGTTCCATTCAAGTATGGTTCTTGAGAGGAAAGAATTTTTATGTGCAAGAGTGTTTGAGCGTGGAATTACATATCTTGAGTTAATTACTTGTGTATTATTGAAACTAGTATCTTTTATAGCATCATCAAACGTAATAGGTGTTAGATTATTATGAATTTGACAAAACACAGATAAGCGAAAATGCTTTCTCCTTTCTTTCAGAGTTGACCATTTCAATCGCTCAAGCATCTCGGACACACTGTGCTTATAGCCTCATCTATTCAAAACGAATTTAGCATCTCTTCGTTGAACCATTTTAACTTTATTACAGAGGTTTTGTGTATACGGATCCCAGACAGTTGAACAATAGTCAACAAGTGGCCGAACAAGTGCAAAATACGCTAATTCTTTAGTCTTAGTACTTGCAACACTTCAATTTCTACCAAGCAAACACAGCACCCTTTAGCTCTACTACAAGCTGCTTCAATGTGGGAATTCCAATTTAGATCACTAGATATAGTAATGCCCAAATATTAAACCTCATATACACTATCCAGACGAACACCATGCAAAGAGTAATTATTTATTGAAGGATGACGCTTTCTAGAAATTGTCATTGTTTGACTCTTAGAAGAATTAAATTCCATAAACCATGTCTTTTTCCACATTTCAAGCTTATTTAAATCTAACTGCAGACATTTAGCATCATCTTTCGACATTATCTTCCGATATAAGATAGTGTCATCTGCAAAAAGTCCAACATTTGAAGATACGCACTACACGACACAACATACCACTACACCACAGAGACTTATCAAAATGGTTATTACGGATCGTACAGTATTATTTCAAGGGGGAGCACTACATTCTGCATATCGAGGCTATGGAGATAGCGGGGGCGGGGCTTGGCCCGCGGGCTAAACCAATTACTAACCGTCAACAATCGATCGACAGGGTCATGACCCTTTCATCTACAATCACAATAATTAACAACGATGACCCATAATTTAAATCAACTTCCGATATTGGTAAAAAAGATGCTTATTCTTTCAGAATTGTGCATCTAATGCATGAGGCACTAGCTTTAGATTTATGTGTGTTATTTACTATATTATTAATAGGCCTACGCAGTGTTTCCAATTCTCCAGAGTCAAATTATCGTACAAACGGCCCAAAATTACCGTACAGCCTCAAAAACGGGAAATTAGATTCAAAATAAAAGAGACCCGCGATAAAAAATTTGCGAGCGGGGAAGAGGCGGGGGAGGAGGGAGGGGGGGGGTACTGAGCGAAATTTTTTCCCGCGACACCATTTTTGGTCGTTATTTTCGGTTTTCCCCCATAAAATCACTCATATTCTAATCAATAAATACTTTACATTTTTGTCCCCCAAAACAACTGATTTTACTCAGCCTCAAAGATTCAACATGTCAAAATAGTTGCTTTTTCAACTACGTTATCGTGCACCCACTATCGTACATCGTACAGAGGCCCTCTTTAACCTCAAATTATCGTACAATTATTGTATTATCGTACATTTGGCATCACGTCGACGATTTGGCAACACAACTACGTCGTTTTTCTCAGTAGTCTCTCACTGATCACTGATTAGCAATCACTCACCTTTTTTATACAGCAAAATGGATTTGTGTAAAAACCTACCCCAACCTTAACCGCTAACCCTAACCTGAATCAGAAAATAAACCCTAAGACTAATCCTAAACCGCACCTTAACCTAACCACAACCAAAACTTTTGAAAATGCGCCAAAAATCGTATTTTGCCTACATTTTTCCTCACATTCATGAAGTGTGTTAAGCATCAGTTTTGCTGCTCTTCTAGCCGCGAATTCAGGAAAATCGGCGGTGTTGCCACTCCTAGTGACTTTTCAGTAAATCTAGTGGTTTTTAATTCAACTAGTGGGCTAGTTTGAAAATAATTAATGCCAATTTTTTCTTGGATTGCAACTTCAATGCAACATTAACAACACTTTACATAAATGCCTCAATGTCTGGTAAAAATAGGCACAGATGTTTGAAATTTGGCAATGTAATTAGAGATCACCCTTCGCTAGCATAATAGGCCATGTCTAACTTTGACGTCAACTGGATCATTGCAATGGTTTCACAAGAAGACAGTTTCTGGCGCGACTACAAATGGCCCAATGGGGGTAGAATTTTGAAGCAAACAGCTAAAAGGAGAGACTGTTTTGTTGCTAATTTAAATCGTTAAAACATCGTTTGCCCATTGATTGCCTCATGGGTGGGGGGGGGGAGGGAGAATTTAACAGGGGTACTAGTCTTTATTTGTAACACCGGCAACTTAATTACTGAAGTCCGTCAAATTTAAAACTATAATCTTATGAAAAAAGATTGCAATTTCAATGTTTTTTTAAACGCTGTGTTTTACTTAGAAATTTGCAACATTTTGTATTGAGAGCAGCTTGTAAATTTATTTACCATCGCTGCAGGCGGAGATTGCCCTGTGCACGTGCCACGCCCACTTCGAATGAAACTTTTATCATCTTGACTAGCCGAAGCCTAACCCTAATCCTGACCCTAACCCTAATCCTACACGTAACTAACTTGCTGGCCCTTATTTGAAAACAAAATATATTACATCGCGCTGATGGTTGACAGTTGCTTTGTACAGGAGTGGGCGTGGTACGTTCACAGGGCAAACTCCGACTCTATAGCCGCTTTCGTAAATTTCATGATTAAAATCGTTCATGAGCGATTAAATCGTTCAAGGAGGATAGATCAAAACTTAGGCTATAATATAACGTCACTAATCATTGGGCCTATAACTATATAAATAATTAATGCTATCATTGTAGTTCAAGTACATGTAGACTACACTGTAGGCTACATATTATCATATTATTGATTATAATAGTTATAAAAATATTAAAGCAATCTTTGAGGTTCTCCTCGAAATAAACTACACAGGCTCACGCTAATTCCATCTCACACATACAATACATAGGATATTTATATGATAAGGTGATAGGTACTTCTGATAGCCTACTTATAAAAGATTGTCATATTAATTTTGCTCGAAAAATCAACGAGTTAATAAAGTCAATAGGCAACAAACAAAATTGGAATATATATTGTCACAGTCACTGGTTGAGACGATTTAAAATTCTTCAGTAAATGGGTAGTAGGCATGATTCGGGAACCTGTCAACAAAATATAAGCACGTTATTGCAATAAACGTATAAAATGGCCGGATCTCAAAATTAACACCATAACAAAATATGATTAGAGTGAAGTGATCATTGCAGCTAGATATATATTGTCACCATTTCCTTTGAGTTCATAAATGAATTAAAAATCTATGCAGGTTATTTCCAGAGATTCACACAAAAAATTCTGTTACAATTTTTGCATAGGCCTACGTCTACGTAAGGAAATTGGTGCTTTATTTTATTTCAGCTCAAATAATGTATCAATCTACATCTATTTTAAAATGTTTTCATTTATTTGAGAGGTAAGAGAAAATACAATCTGCACTGTTGAGCTTCATACAAGTCATGCCCACCTCGCAACTCAGGCATTGCAAACCGCCTGGAATTAGTTTAGAGTTAGCTTTGGGTCGGGTTAGGGTTAAGATAGGCTAAGGCTGGAATATCTTAGTTTGTAAATTGTTCGTCTGCTTTTTGAATGACAGTCGAATGAAAGTAATCCTATCCTATATATTGGCTTGTACAAAGTTCAACCGCGAAGATTGTATTTTTGTGAGCGGTTTCGGCAATAAGAGAAACGGCAATAGCACCAGTCTCATCGCTACAAGCCTACAACTGTATACGCAACTGTGTCTAGTCTAGTCCCAGCACTCACTCATCGTTGAGTCGAATGTTGCGGTCAAGAGCATCAATATTGGACATGTCCTCATCGGTCAGGCTAACATTCAGCGCCTGGATGAACACAGTCAGTATATCCATATTTAGCAATGAGACAATCGATGTCTCAAGAGATAATTAACCTACATGTATGCGTACTGATTATAGTGCATACAAGCTATTCACGGAGTTTGTCGAAGACCATTGCGAGCTGGTGTTGGACCCCCTCCAGGTCCGCGACGCCGGACCCGGAGTACCACGTCCCCCCTCCACGTCTCACGGATCGACTAGCAGCCACCTCCATGCGTCCAGCATGCACGGGCGCCGTTCTCTCGCGGTCATTCCACAAATCCAGTGGGGTGAGTTGTGTTGCGATTTTGATGCAGTTGAAGAGATGTGTCGCGTTCGTGTGTCTTGCATAGAGGACATAGTGAAGATGGATGCCGTAGTTTATTGGATCTATTCTGCGTTGATAGGTGCTAAGAAAGGGTGATTTTCCAGTTAACATTGTGCAGCTGTTCGTTTTGCAGGGTAGACTTTAACCTAATTTTGTTGTTGGTGCTTGCTGGTTTAGTATTTTGTTTGATGGCCAGTTTGCCAGATATTTTTCTACTACATATGTGGTTGTATGTACTGATTTGATGTGTTGTTCGATTATTCTTTATATTCTGGCGTTGACTTGAGTCAGTGTTGTGGCTTGCGTATTAGCTTATTGGTTGATCTGTCGAAATATTGTCTGAATGTAAATCTTTTCTCTCATATTAAAATAAGGGAATATCTATCACCAGAGGAATGGAATGAAAGCTGGTAGCTTTCTAAAGACACAGAATAACTTACAAATTTAAGTTCAAGAAATATAATGAATTTAAACCCATTTTCTCACTTACCTTTAGTGTAGAAAATTATTTTCACCGTGAAAGTTCCTTAACGACCTCACAGATTTTAAAGTGATTTTTATTACAGATGGAACAGTATCTAGCTAATCTGACCTCAAAGTTTTCCAAAACGCGTTCTTTTTTCTCACTCTTTGGTATGACGGATACATTGCGCTGTATCTGATACTTCAGCGCCACCTAACCAGCGCCAAATAACATAGAAAAAAGCAAACTACCAAAATTCCAATGAGAAAGCCATGAAAAAAGTAGGTTTTACATATCCATAAAATGAAGTGAGCCAGACTAGATATCAATTGTCTGAGGGAAGTGTAAAACAATTTTGAACTTACTTTAAAGGTTTGGTGTGTTTTGCTTGGGCGTCGTACCTTCGCAAGATAAGCGTGCCTGAACAAAACCAAAACCTAACTAACCTGACCAATAGAGCAGCTATGCTTCTTAGCGATCTTCTGCAGTGTCTCGTTAGTGAACAGCGTCCGCCAGCCGTGCTCAACCCTTGCAAAATAAACAAAGCGCATTAATTTCTCGGAGAAAAAAAAAAAAAAAATTAATGATCTGTTTCTGATATTATGAAAAGGATTTATTTTTAACTTTTGTTTTAAATAGCACCGTATTACATCAGTTAGGCCTACGTACACATTTAAATTTAGCAAACTGGTCTGCAGCTGCGCTTGTCGTTGGATCCGAACAGTGCAGCATAGCCGACGACGCTGATGCCCTTGTCGTGACAGAACTTGATGAGTTTCGTATTGTTGAACCAGGGATGACTCTCGATCTGCAGCAAAACATCACTAATTTCTTACCTGCTAAATTTTGCTTATGAATTAACTTAACTATTGTGATATAAAAAATTATTTAAACACAAACGTTAAATGCAGTAGCTTTATATACTCTTATTTAAAACAGTTGAGATCGTAAGTTTTATTAAATTGGTTATTATTGCTCTGCACCATCCACCACATAGGCCAAAAGATAATAAAGACGTTGCGATAAATATGATGACTTAAACAGCCATTATTCTACAGAATTAAATAGAACTACCAAAATACAAATGAGAAAGCGATGAGAGAGACCACGGCCATTTGATGGTAAAATGTTTTAATGAATAAATGCTAAACTCCTAATCAGCCTACTTGGTGGTTGGCGGGGGTAATGCGGCAGTTGTCGAGCAGGCGCTGAAGTTGCTTGCTGTTGAAGTTGGACACGCCGATCGACTTGGCCAATCCCAGGTCAACGACCTCCTCCATGCCCTTGGGTTAAAAACAAATCAACTAAAAAACATCAATGACAGTTATTTATCGTGTGGAAGTATTTATACTGCACTAGTCTTTTGTTCTAGAACTGTACAATTTATATATATACAGTTGCATCCATAAGATTATTCACAATGCGTAGGCCCTACTAGTTTTCTAACTATATTGTATTAATTAATATGACTATTTACAGTCAAATCCGGAGCCGAATGACTTCGCATTGTTATTTTTCCTACTTTGCTTGCAAAGATGACAGATATATTATGCTAGACCCTTGTTTTAAACAGATTCATTTGTCAGTTGATGCGAAATGCGGCCCAATAGGCAACATGTTTGTATACGGAAACACTGAGACAATATCGTTCAGATATATCTTAATTTTTTCAACCAGACACGCAAAAAACGAATTGATAAATTCTGACCATACCTTCCGTGTATCGATGTAGTCGATGTCTTCTCAGTAGATAAACTTGCCATTCGCATCCTTCGGCCACATATTATCGCCTGGCTGCAGAATCAAACACGGCATCGCGTAAGTAGCATAGTGTTACACAACTATACACGGTGATTCAGAAAAACGGGAACCAGTAGAATGGTCATTATAACTCAACTAATTGCCAATCGATTTACATGAAACTTTAAGCACTAATACCAGAGAGATTTGCGATTAAAATGAATTTATAGTCAAACTGTCAACCATCAGCTGCTACACGCGCACGAAGACGGCCACTTTATTGTTTGACTGACGCGTCTATGACGACCTGGTCCGGCTTTTTCCGCTCATCCACACTGCGCTGTTATGATTAAAGGTGAACTGTAAGGAAATCAAGATAAATATTTAACGAGCAGCGGTGCAATGCCATAGGACCACAACGCTAAAAGTTTCATGTAAATCGATTGGCAATCGGTTGAGTAATAATGATCATTTTACTGGTTCCCGTTTTCCTAAATCACCGGATGTTTTTTTTGCAGAAAATAATAAGCTGCTCTAAAAGATTTATATAATATTTTCACGTTTGTCATTTAATTTATCTTTCATTAAACGTGTACTTATTGTTGTCAGCACAACAGAGAGTAGGCCTATGCTACAACTATTACAATTAATGATCCCTCATAACAGTACACAATAGGACTACATAGTATTATTTTATTTTCATAAACATTTCATTAGGCTACATTTTGTGGATGTAATTGGTTGCTATCTTATTAAATTACTGGCAACATAGCATATATGTTTAAGATGCATATGCCTATTTTACTACAAAAATTATTGTACAGCTCCACACAACGCATGCAACTAAGTTGTGAATTCTATTAAGGATATGCAACTGGCTTATGAAGTCCACAGTACATGGCACACATCTCGCCAGAGCACGTTCTGTGCGTGTGCTGGCCACAACAAATCAAGAAGAAGCAGAATTAAGCGCATTGGTGGGCAACCGTGAAGGCGGTTGGCCAGTGGACGAGAAAGAGGCCTACATAGACGAGGTTGAGACGCTCGAGACTTTTCTTCACATCGAGCGGCGTTCCTCCACAGCTGCATCGAGAGAAAGAGATGCACAAACGTAGCCTAAGCCACGTGCTGGAAAAGAAACACAATAGTGATAAGTGCATGCAGTAAACTCATAACAACATGACCGTGTTTGAATAGTAATTTTGTTTCTGGACCAGTAAAGATGAAATAATTATATTTTTATAATCATTGAAATCTAAAAATTGACGTCATTTTAAACATATATCGTTGATATGGACTAAAGAGGCCGCAGCTGTGATGTGCTGGATGGGATCAAGATTAACAATCATTACTATTACTGGAGAATAATGTATTCTGGATTTTGATAGTTATGAACTAGGTAATCTCATGAACCTAGTTCATGCCTTGGTTGGAGGTGATAAGGGCATCTCAAAAACCAGGTATGTAAGTTCATGATGATATCATTGATTAAGTAGCCTGTAAGTGGCTGGTAAGGATGATGAAGACATCACGACTGAAAACGAGTGCAGCCATGATGGTGATGACGACATTACGATGACTTAGAACAAGTGTGTGCCATGGTGGCGATGAGGACATTACCATAACTTCTAATAAGTATTTAGGTGGTGATAAAGACATCACCATGACTAAGAACAAGCACTTGCGTTGATGGTGATGACGATATTACCCTGACGTAGAACAAGTATGCACCATGGTGGTGATGAAGACACTAACATGATTAAGAACGAATACATGCCTAGATGGTGATGAAAACATCTCGATGACTAAGAACAAGTGCCTGAATTTGCCGAGATGAAGTCATTACCGTGACTAAAAACGAGTGCGTACCTTGGTGGTTATGAAGACTTCATCATGAGTAAGAACAATTAAGTTCCCTGGTGGTGATCACGACATCATCAGGACTATCAACAAGTGCGTGCCTTGCTGGTAAAGAAGACATCACAATAATTAAGAACAGGTGCATGCCTTAGTGGTCACGAAGAGTTCATCATGACTATGAACTAGTGATACGGTGATGCCATGCTGATATTACAATGACGTAGAACAAGTATGCACCATGGTGGTGATGAAGACATTAACATACATGCGGTGATGAAAACATCTCATAACTAAGAACAAGTACATGCATTTGCGAATATGAAGACATCACCATGACTAATAACAAGTGCGTGCCTTGGTTGTGACGAAGATGTCGCCCCTGGTCGCCTTGCCCGCCGCCACGAACCTTTTGACTGCAAGTCCAACACCCCGCTCCGATCCGTACACCTGCGCCGTGTCGATGTGACGGTACCCAACCTCGAGCGCCGTCGTCACCATCTCATCCACCACCGCGTCGTCTGGCTGTGCAACAAATGGCCAGGGTTACGTTTAGTCCAAATCAAACATGCATGGTGTTACGCCAGCTCCTTCTAAAATAGGTGTAACACAAAAACTATGCGAGCCTGTAGGCGTACGCTATCATAGTCGATTTTCACGCGAAGTTCTACGCCTGCCCGTTTCAATAAATCAGGCGTGGAATTAGCTAGATTTACCATTCTTTTATTATTTTGGCGTGTAGACTATAGCAACTACGCCTGAACTACTTAGCCCTGCTAATGGCGGCTATATACGGCACATTAAGAAGTGGGTGGGAGGCCCTGCCCTTCCAACTATTCTGAAACATTTATTGATTTCACTAAGAATGCTGTTAAGAAATAGCTCACCTTGTCTTGTTACTCAAGTTAGGCTTAGGCGTTTGCACATATTTCAACTAGACTTTCCTGATCGCTCCTCTCTCCCCGTTCCTGAGTTTGTATGAGACGATGCTAGAACTCCATCCTGCTCGTGAGATTTTCAAGACGAGATAGAAATTTGTCCAGTGTTCTACCTTTCCGAGCAATTGCTCGATTAAGCCTAAAGAGCAATCGAGGGTCTGATCGAGCAAGCGTCGAGTAGTCCAAAATTTGAGCAATTTGGCGAGCAATTGAGCAATTTGGCGAGCAATTGAGCAATTTGGCGAGCAATTGAGCAATTGGCGAGCAATTGAGCAATTTGGCGAGCAATTGAGCAATTTGGCGAGCAATTGAGCAATTTACCGAGCAATTGAGCAATTTGGCGAGCAATTGAGTCATTTACTGAGCAATTTGGTGAAGATAAATAATAAATAAAAATAATGTAGGCCTAGGTAATTAATTTATATAATCAGGTGAATCAGGTGACCATTAGGCCAATGGTCTAAAATATTCGTTGAATGGTAAGCTTGATATGAAATTGATGTCATGCGTCTTTTGGCTTCTCAGACCAATTAGTAAATCAGACCAGTAGCAAATGTACTAATTGGTCTGAGGTTAGCTCATTATAGCCTACATGTAGCCTACATCGTGCAAATCACGTATTTGTACGAGAAATAAGCGCATTATTATGCTAACAGCAGCCCGAATGTTTTGTTTATCAATGTCACAAAATTGTTTTAAAATTTAGATCACTTTGGCCTACTTATTTAGTGCGCATGAGCGTTCCGATTCCCATGAGAGGCATTCGACGACCGCTGTTCAGTAGGACAAAGAGCTGGTTGGTGGCTGAGGCTATGGACATCTTTCTGCGCTGATTTCTCAACAGAACTATAGGCTAGACTTGACGACAAAAATTAGGGTCTCTTTTTAGTTAGATGGTAAAAACTATAGGTAACGCATTGGCACAACTGTGGCGAAAACTATTGCGTATGCTTTATATGGACGAGTGCGTCATGAGTTTTGTTGAGACACGCTTAAACCTTCGCAATGTAGAGCCACGCAAGAAACTTAGGCCTACGGGCAATTGTGCACATTTTTCACGGAACCTACGTGTAACACGTGACTCTAAGGCCAAGTTGTTCAATAGGGAGTTATTTGAACCACAGTTGGGCGATCCAGGATTTTTTGAATAACTTCCCAATATTTGCGTGTTATTCAAACAATCCTGGATCGAATTTGCGTGATCGGATTGGATCGTGACGTCATTTTTGTTCTGTGATTATTTAAAACCAAATAACTCCCTATTGAACAACTGGGCCTAACAGTTACTATAAATTATACTGTGCGCCCATTGGTCAGTGGTTCTCAAAGTGCTGCCCGCGTCAAAAGTTGCCCGCCATGCCTTTTGAAGTGCCCGCAGAACCGCTGCTGGAAGGCCCACTATGGTCCGCGGCGATGTTGCTTTAGTGGAAAAATTAGGTTAAATTTACAGTTTAGTAAAGTTTTTTGCATGTGAGAGAATCGCTTTAGAAAATAATGACCTCAAAAAGTTCGGTCAGCACCCCCGACCCCGGTCGGGAGTTGTGCGCGGGAGGAAAAAGTCTCCGTCTTTACTCCCGCCTCCCCCCGGTCGCGAGTTGTCCCAGTCTCGGTTGTGCGCAAGAAGGCATTTGGTGGCGATCTCTTTTGTGAGTGGCCGTCGAAGCCTTGATCTGCTATCTGCGGAGTGATCCTCGAAGCTTTGTTAAACAAAATTGTGGCCCTCCGGCGACAAAGTTTGAAGACTACTGGTATAGACTCAAATTGTTGTAGTAGCATAATGGGCGTGCACGTAGATCAAAGTAGGCCAGGCCTATTTGTCTGATCAAAGGCCGATTGTGATTACACTATCTACTATAGGCATAGTGTACAGGTCTAAAGGATCACTGTCTGGTGTGATTCTGTGCAGTGATAGAAAGCCATTCACCCGCTTGATTGGCGTAGGCTTATCTCGTACGTGCAGCTGTAACCACGCATTCGTTACGCAACTCAATGAAAATAGCGTTATGCTATTCGGAAATAATGTTTCCGAATCACAAATTACATGCAGTGTGTGACGAGCAATTATCACGATGATCATTTCTGTCACTGCTCTCACGGGCAGGCCTGGCAGCTGCTAGCGATTAGATGCCAGCTGCCAGCTGCTGGCTGCTTGTCCGGCACCTCAGGAATTCAAACTGTTGCTGCTGCGCCGTCGTTCCCGCCACGTCGTCGAGTCCAGGTTTGCCTCTGGATCCCTGTTGTAAGCGTAACCTGTAACTGTGCCCACGGTATAGTGTTGTAGCATTACGTCTTGCGTGTATTTAGAGTGAGCGTTAGATATTGCGGTTTGTCCTACCTATCGTGTGAAAGCTCTTTTGGGGATCGATCCAGAGGTATGCTTAGCAGCGGCGGTGCAGGCGGCTGTCGGGGGGAGATTGCCGTAGGTTTCCGGAAGGCTTACTGGCAACTGTATAACGGGTAGGAAGTTTGTAACTGGTTGTGTGACTCTGTATTTGTGTAAAGACTTTATTAGTTGTTAGGCTTCTATTCTAATTCTGATGCTGTCAAGTTATCCTATAATTATTCCGATGCGTACCTGTCTTATTCTTCTATTTCATTATTAAATATTTCATATTTAATCGTGAACTTCTGTTCAGTGAATATAGGAGAAAAGTGTATAAAAACCTGATTCGCAATCTATAAAGATATAAAAGGGGAATAGTACACAGAAACCCCTCAGGGTAATGTGTTTGTACGCCGGTTCTGAGCGTGACATAGTGGACGATTGATATTAGGCCCTAGATGTATAATAGACAATACTTGTCAAAATGTAATTACGCTACACTTTCCAGTAGGGCCTAAGCATGGTTTTGGTTGATTGCTAAACTCATTGCCACAACAACCAATAGGCTTAAGTCAAAAACGCATCAACAACGTCACTTGAGCAAGCCTTTCGACATGATCAGTTTGGGCGCATCGACGTGTATATATGTGAAAGAGCAAAAGCTGCTAGCTCACGGAAGAATGGGATGTCCCTTGCTCCAAAATTCCGAATCAAACATCCGCGTGGCGGTGATGTCATCGGCGTGTAGGCTACGTCGTTTGCGCACGGATACTGCGCTGCCGGATTGCTTGAAATTAGTTCATAAATTTAAATGATGGAGAAGTAAGAAATTTATGACTACCGAACGTATTTCCATTAGGCCCATATTGCGCAGAACGCTCGTTCTTTGTTCATTTTATTGAGTTTCGCTTGCATTTTAAATCATGGGCTACTCCCCCGCCTAAGGGGCCGTCCATAAAGTATGTCACGCTGAAGGGGGGGGGGGGAGGGGGTCTAGAATTTGTGACAGTTTGTGACAGAGGGGAGGG
>JAQIWG010006476.1:0-13274 GCA_034695025.1 Chamaedrilus cognettii | reverse complement strand
ACATTTCCGATTTTGTGTAACTGTTTCGGTTTCGGAATAAAAAATTTACTAACTTCTTTTTTGATTTCCCCTCGTACTAAATTGGAAAATATCCGCCCAGATGCTCTCCACGATACTGGTGATAGCTCAAAAGAGGTTGCCGAGGGGCCCCGAAAGGACCCCGAAGGGGCTTAGTGTCCCGAAGGGGCATCAGGAGGGCCCCGAAGGGGTCCCAAAAGTACACCAAAGTGTTTGCACATCACAGTTTTTCGCGATGCTGATGGAGGTTCAACGTTGGCCCTGAGGCCCCCTATGGATTCTGGGGCTTCTTCTGGGAGCCCCCCGGGGATCCCCTACAGGGGCCAAAGGCCCCCCGACCGCATATAAAATTGAGAAAATACACTAAGATGCTCTTCATGTTGCAGGTGAGGGCCAAGGGGCCTCAAAGGGGCCTAGAAGGGGCCGTCGACGCCAAAGGGGTCCAGTGCCCCGAAGAGGCCCCAGGGGGCTCAAATGGTGCCCCCTGGTGATTTGGGGCCCCATGGTGCAACCGCAAAGGGGCCCATAGGGGGGTCGTTCACGATTATGGAGAAAGGGTCCAGATAATTTTAGCGGGTAAATCATAGGCACCCCTGGGGCCCTTCCTCCAGAATCTTCTGGATTCCCCGTTGCCCCTGACAGCCCATTCAGGCCCGATTATCGCCGCGTACCCCACCCAGTATAATTATATCAACCTGAAACAAGAACGCGCCCTTGCAGGTATCGCCAGTGATAACGGCGATGCGACTACCAAGCTCGGCAAGAAACCAGCGCCTTGGAGTTGATGGGTCCGATGGTTTCAAGTGCAATGAGGACGAAAGTGTAGGTCTTTGCAAGCTCGACATACTTCGTTTCCTTTTTCTCTGCTGCGCCCTCGGCGGCACTTCTCATTACCTGAGCGGTTGTGCGGAGGTATGACGCAGCCAGTATATCAGCTACGGTAGAGGAACGGTTAAGATGCGAAGGGGCCAGAGTGTCGGGGCAGGTGAAGTCCCAGACCAAGTACTTATATATTATTATAATTATATAATTATTGTTATTGTTATATTCAGTGTTATTTTCTGATTTGAAGGTGTATATTTAAACCTGGTGCGTGCTATTGTTATATTTAGTGTTAGTCCCTTTCGCATAGCGATGTTTGTGCAGAGGAGATGTGATTGTTATTAGGCTTTGTTGTACATGTAACTTCTGTTGTTGTGGCTGGGTCAATGTTGACTGTGTAGTTGTGTGCGAGTTTCTCTGTGTTGCTGTGCTGTAATATTAATTGTCTTACTGTCCTGAGAGTGTTGCTGTTATGAATGAGGCTGTAAGCTCTGTACAGGGTGTGAGGTGTTCTGCGTTCTGTGTTTTAGTAGAGCGCCTTAAGCTTGAGGTGTTGTTCGCAGAACTATATTTCCAGCAAGTTACATATCGACTAAGATAGCTTCAGAGTTATGTTAAAACAATACACTGTCAAAGTTGACAGATCAAATAGTATATATTCCTAATGGTAAAGCGTTATGATTCTCAAGTTTGTCTTACATGGCCGGACACTGTTACTGAGAAAGAGAAACTATTTTTGTAGCTGGCGACATTCAGTTTTATCCTGAATACACTGTAGCTAAAGGAGGCCTAATGTCGGTGTAGGTCTACAGTCCAACTACAACATGATCTTCGTGACCATGATTGTCTTCCGCAATGACAGAAGGTTTTCTGGAGCAGTGCTGAGCATGAGCAGCAATCCACTTATTCTTCAGCATTACACAATTCTTGACAAAGAACTTTGTACTGGACTATTGGCGTGCAATTCAAAGACAAATAGTTTGAACTTCTGATATGACACTACTTCGTGCAAAATTTCAGTTAAATATTTTCAAATTGAATAAACAGCAGTAAGTTTAGCTTTTTCTGTGAAGAAATTGACGATTTTGATCCTTCAACTTTTGTCAGGGTATTGCTGCGACAATATTAACAAGTTTTCGTAAACAATATAATTATGTTGCTGTTGGAAATTTAATCCTCGCCCTAGCGATGAAAGTATTGTTAAAATCGATCAGCATTTGACAAAGTTACAGCCATGAGTTCGATGGCTTTATTTAATCACGGTGTAGATACCTGTGTAGACACCTCCCCACTGAGTTTTAACTCCACTTTGTGCATTCACCGCCGTTCTGAAATCAGATGAAAAAAACACTTTTATTACATTTCAAAGCTCATTTGAATTTCCAAAACGAACAATTTTTAATTCATCAAGCTTAGGACAAAAAGTCCAGGGGACTTGGTTTCAAGACTTCAAGTCCCCGCGCCGGTGTCGACACCAGCAAATATGAAACCATGCGTTACAGGCTAACCCTTCAGCAAAGCTGCTACACGCACTGTATCGCTAGCTCCGTGCCCGATAATTATTTATTTGGTTGGCGTCATTAAGGGCATCTGGCCATAAAAACTCATCTCCAGAAGTCCTCATCAGGGGGAAAACGTCTAAACCAGTGTAAAAACATGGACATTAAGAGAATAGACAATAAAAGGTGGTTAGTTAGTTAGCCGATATGTTGCAATTTTTGTGTTAAATGTGAACGGGCAAAAAAATCACATTAATAACATGCTTACCAACAAAGAAATTTTGGTGCTGGGGATTGCTTAAAAAGAAATTGACTCTTCAAGTTGATGGCACACTGCTGGGGCAAATACCTGGAGAAAGTTCCGCAGACTGAATAGCCTCCGAAAAATGATGTCAGCAGGTTTCCGATACCTGGAAATAAAAAAGTGTAGTAATAACAGTACGGCTAATCGCATGCAATCGCATCAAATATGTCATCACTTATATCGATATGCAAGGCAACCTCCAGCTACTTGATAGTTGCAGCTACATGTAGCATAAACCATACAATATATCATTATCACAATTATTACTGTACCTAATAAACTACAAAATACTGTATATTTCGTCAGGATTATCCTGAAAAGTATACAGTATAAATATCCTGAAGCAATATCGATTAGGCTATCATAAATATGTTGAATGGTCTCAGTGTGAGAACTTTAATGAAGCCTATTATGACAGCAGACCAAAAACTGTTGCCGGTAGTTTTACACTCGTAGCAGTTTCAAACAGCAATCATATACCATTGTACCAGGGAGCACAATTAGGGTGGCTACATTTTATTATTATTAAGTATTTTAAATTTTTATAATAATTATAATAATAAATAATTACATTTTATATCTCTCAATCTCGTTAATTTTCTTCACAATTCACTAAGATTATGAGCATGTAATGAAAACGCAAATTAGGCCCCTGTTTGTCATTATAAACTACTGGAAATTCGAGTTGCAGCAGATAGTAGATTAGTACGGACCGTGAGCGAGAAACTCCTGGTTCATATCGACGCGGTAGTTGAATTTGCGCGCTGCACACGAACAGCACAGAGTGTGTAAGCCAATGTCAACTGACAACAGTAGGCCCATATACAGCAGCATACAGTATACAGGGGTCTCACGCAGGAAGAAGAACATCATATAACGTCATTCATGCGGTTCACGCATCACGTTGCACAATTTAAAAGATTTTTATTATTGCTTACAAAATTCATAAGTCAAAGATTTTTCTAATGAACTTTTGTAAATGAGGCCCCACATGGGCCAGATGTATAAGTATCTGCCATCCAAGGGTGTCTGTGCAACTGCATCCGAAAGACATACAATACCTATTATATCAGCAAAGACCAACTGGACAACTGACATTGCCATTATAAGCACTATCGTCGACGATAGATTATAAATAACACAAACGCTTGACATTGTAAGAGTAAATTTTTATTTCTTGCTTCCAATTTTAATTACATGCCCGGTTCCGAATATATCCAGAATGCATGTTCGAAATGCATCAAAGCAACATATTTACAATCAAGTAATATTTTCACATCTCCATAACGGAGCTACATGTATAGCATATCGGATATTTCGTGAGACCTCTATTGAACAACGGAAGAATAGCCTCCTAAACAGCGCTGCAGTCATCGTAAAGTAACAAGGGGCGCCCCACTTGACACCTGATGTACACGTAACAAGGGGGGCCCCACCTGAGGCAACAAGGGCGCCCAACCTGAGGTAACAGGGGGGGCTTTCCGGGGCAACAAAGCGGGGGGACTCTTGAGATAACAAGGGAGGCTCGACCGAAAAAACGTTGCGAGCGGAGGGGGGAGGGAGGGTGCTGACATTTTTTGCTCAAGTACATACCTCATGACCGGGAGGGGGGTGCCTACCTTTTTTTACCTTTCTTAATAATGTTTTGGTTATTCTTTTTTATCTTGACAGTTAATTCCATTTCTGAAACCATTCTTAATAGTACTTTCCATTTTTGAGTACTTTTCATGAGATCATTCTTAACAGTGCTTGGCTATCTTTAAGCCATGCTTAAGCTTAACAATACTTTTCCATTTCCAACGCCAGTCTAAACAGTGCCTGTCTATATTTTAGGACATCTATAGCAGTATTTATTCACAATCGACAAGATCTAAAAAAATTTGCTTACAAACTTCATAAGTCATTGATTATTTTACTATTCATTCACTTCACTGTTCATTTTAGGCCATTCTTAACGGTGCCTGTTAATTTTTCATAACAAGTATAGCCCGGCCCCCCTGACAAAAGTAGTAAGGGCCTTTTTTGAGGCAATAAGGGAGGCCTGCCAGGTAACAAGGGCCTCCCCTGCTGCAGCACTGCTCCTAGCAACACGAACACACTGAAACTAATTCTCTAACAAACGTAATTGCATCACTCCGCTGCTCTCACCGTACGGCTGTACAATGGACTCTTGCTCAAGGATCCCAAGCAGAGGTACAATGAGGAACCCTGGGCCAATCTGCAACCACACAACAACGCTCAATGTCAATCAGAACTCGCATCTGGACATGTAGATCAATGATCTCACGTCATTCTGAGTCATCTATCATAGAACCTATACTTATTAATAAAAGACAAGCATATGCATTGCATAGCGGTAACGAAAATCAAAAGTAAATAAAATGTAACAAACTTCAATTGATACATAATCGAAAATCTGTCCCGAGATCATTAACTTTTTCCTAACTATGCGTACTAACCGCCTTTTTTGATGTCTATTATGTTAATACCCATGTTTTCACACAGGTTAGATGTTTTGCGCTCTGATGAGGACTGCTAAGCTGGGTTTTTATGGCCGGATGCTCTTCCTAACTCAAACCAAATAAATAACTATCTGGCACGATGTTAGCAGCTAGCGACATTTGTGTTTAACAGCCTTGCTGAGGGGGGCCTGTAACGCATGGTTTCATAGTTGCCAGCGCGGGGACGTGAACCTAATTCCTCTGGACTCTCAGTCCAATGCCTTAACCACTACACCGTGGAGCCTCGCCCTGTTTGTAAAATAGTATAATTAAAGCGAAGTGCCCGAGGAGGCTCGCCTGGCTGCAGAGGGCCGCGAGGTCCTGCGTCGTGTTGGTGGCCGGGTTATAGAGGGAGAAGGCGGGCAGCCTGAAGGGCGGGATGCCCGGCGGGATGTAGCCGGTCAGCGTGAAGGGGCGGATGCCATTCTGCAGGAATATATACGCGACGATGGACGCGAGCACCATGGCGATTATGTTACGACCTGCGACCAACACACAAACACATTGAGAGCTGTGCAGGCGTGTTAGAGCTCTAAAGAAGGCGAGCGATCACCGTCACTAGATTGTCCCGGACATGACATTAAACCGTGCCCTGCAGCCCTTCCCCTGCTGCTACCACTTGACAGGACGAAGCGTTGTAGCCGAGTGATGCAAGTCGCTGGTCTCGAATTACGCGTGCGGCAGTTGTCGATTCGAATCCCGGCCGCTGCAAAGAATTTGAGTCACTTCGTGCATCCTTGACAAGGGTGGTTTAATTTGGTCAGCCACAAGTGTTCTTACGATGCCCACCAGTCTATGTTGGAACCACCACCAGCGACCATCAGCTGGTGCAATGGGGCATCATCTCTTCCCCGCAAGGGGCTACAACAACAACAACAACAACAGATCTGCGAGAATATTTGAACGTCAACACGAATGAACAACTTCTTGTTACTAAGGTATCAGTTGCTAGTCAATTCTCCGCATAGCATTTACATACACAATTCTATGTGTATATATAGATCTACGTGTGTATATAGATGTGTATTCAAATAGATCAATAAAATTTAACATTTAATGCAACTGCCCGAAGAAGCCTCAATGCGAGCCCTTATCATACTGAAATTAACCAACTCTTAAAGAATTAAATTTCAATTTTAATTCAAATTAATTCAAATCAAATTAAATTTCTAGTATACAAATTGAAATTGAAGACCAATGAAAGTGAAAACCATAATCATAACCTGAGAAGAGGAGATATTGGAAAAATTATCTATGAGCGCAATCGTCCATGCACTTACTTAGTGGCACATGTTACATTATTTATGCACATGTTATATGCAACTTGATGCCTTGAATCGCAGCATAGTATCTAATATTTCTCAGATCGATGCATCGGGAATTAGCGACCGATTTCATGCAAACAGTGCGAAACTAATCAATAGGCGCTATCTATCAACAATTAGCGACGTATTCTACACCGTATCCTAAATAGCTGAAAAATTAACCACCTATTTCTTCTATTCTGTAAATATCCATGTTTTCACATGGATTTTGACGTACGCGCCCTGATGAGGACTGCTAGAGCTGGGTTTTTAGGGCTGGATGCCCCTCTTGACGTTTTCCAAATACATTACTATCTGACTCGAGTCTAGCAACTAGCGACACTTGTGAGTTTAACAGCCGTGCTGAAGGGCCCGTAACGCATGGTTTCATAGTTATTGGCGCCGAGATTACACCCTGGTCTCTGTGACTCGCATCCAACGCCTTAACCAATAACCACTACACCCGCGCTTCGCACAGATCGATTATAGCGCTGAAGACAACTTAATTAACGACGAGTCTGCATTCCGACGCATACACTTCTAAACTATAGATCATCTATTCGACAACTGACTGACCCAATCCGATCGCCCAAAGTGTCTTGTTGACAATCTTCCAGCCGATGGGCAGCTTGGAGAAACGCGTCTTCCATTTGACTTCTTTTATCTTCTAATAATGAACGGAACACATAACATAAAATTATAAAAAAGAATTAAGAATAAAACTAAAAGTTACTTATATAACAGCATTTAGATAGGCATTGTAATAGGCACAAAAACAATTATTTACAGCAGCTTAACCATAATAATAATAATTTTAATACAATCTTTACTGCTGCCGCAGTACGACTGAAGTCGTCACAAGGGCGCTGCACACAACCAATATCACAACGATCAGAAAAATTGCAGTTCGACGATGCTCAGACACATGAATGGAGCCGATATCCATTCAGAGTCAAGGTCTATCATGTGCAGTTATTTGATCTCGAAACACATTTAAGTGAATTATCAACTCTTACCAATTATCTACTAGGGCCATAAAATGCATTTGGAAGCCCGTAAATAGAATCAATTAAATAAATATAATTAAATAAATATAATCAGTTGAATAGTTAGTAAACAGATTTGTTATCTCAATGATTATGTTAAAGAAGAAAAGCAGACAAGCAAAATGCTAACAATAATGTACTTTACATACAAATTTGATAGCAATTATTTATATCAGTAAAAAAAAGTACTCAAAATCCACGACACTTCAGACAAGAAATGCAATATTAAAGATATTTTTAAAAGGTTAGACATTTACATGTATGCTAGGCTACCAAACTGTACTAACCTCGGCAGATTAATGCATAAAAAAGCGCAATCAAATTACTTGGACGATAGGGTAAAAAAATTAAAAATTTTGTCTTATGACAGCTACCGGTAGTTAGCAGCAGCTAACAGCTCAATAGTCTGGCATTAAAAATGCATTCCGTTAAATCTTTGATTACAAAGTCAGATTGGAGCTGTGAGTTGGAGACTGGGTACGATCATTAAAGTTAAGCGACATCGACATCGAGCGCGGTTAGTAAGTGGATGAGTGACACGCCGTGAGTTTCAATCTGATTCTGGGCGAGGTCTGACCAGTTGCGTTCCCAGCCTGTTCAAGCATTTTGCAAATAATTTATTCTCTGTATTGCGTGTCCAATTAATTGGCTGAAGGAATAGTAGGAGGGGGTTCAGTCAGCGCCCCAGAACATAATGAAAAATTCCAATGATACACGACGCTGGCTGCCTGTGGCGCCTGAAATAAAAAAGGCTACGTATGGCATTGGATCAACAGTATCTTCAAGACGATAGCTGACGTTGCTGTTCTGAAGTCCTGAAGTTGTCTCTTTGAGTGCAAACACCTGGGACAGTCGATTAACCTGTATAACCCGCTGACTGTACCGGTGCCCAGGGTCACCATTGTAACTTGTATGCGGCATGTCATACTTGAAAAGAAAAGAAAAATAGTAGTATATATGAATATAATTGACAAGATGCTTAATTTCATTAAATCTTTGATTTGACCTCACTAAGATACTACATAAGATCAAATCGATCTTTGAAAGCGTAGTGTATTTCAAGCTCAAAAAAACGAAGGACACAAACCCTGAGGCTAACGATGAGAATGATGCAACAGAGGCCGCAGAGAAAATCGTAGAGTCTACAACACAAAGCATTGAATCCGCGCTCAATGGGCTATCGTGCAAGCACGTGCAGGAATATAATCGCTGATAAAAACTGCTTTGGTTATTTAGGGCCTACCTGAAAAACGTTGAAATATTAGCCTTTTTTCAACAGCATACAGTGTCGCAAACTCATCGTTATTGCTCACAACAAGAATCATCACTATTGCATTACATCATCAACATTTCAGTTTTTTCTCGTCAAATTTTCTGTGCATGCACAGATTGGACGTTTGAAGCCGCAGACACGCGTCCTCACGTGCCTTGACCCCGTGAGGGTACATTGTTAACTGATGAACCCTCAGAGGGAGGAGGCAATTAAGTCGACTCTTTGCAATCAAAGAGATGACATCGATTCGCATTTCATACCCCTGCGAGGGGCCCTAGGGATGAAAACTAGAGCCCAACAAACTCTGGCTCTGCCCCCAGAACCCCGGCAGGTTACCCTACCCTCCGTTCCATCACCCGCTCGTCTTAGCACTCCCCCGGACTCAGAATCGTCTCAAAGACACTTGGGCATGCAACAAGCACAAGGTTGTGTTTTGTTCCATCTGTGGCTTGTTCGAACAGTGTTTTTAATGAACCGGATGCCCTTCCCGACGCACAACCCGCCCAATGGTGGCATCAGGGGCAGGGCTGTCGGACACAATTAAACGTCATGTCTGGGACATGATGTTAAACTGTGACGTTAAGAATACGAATTAAATTAGAATTCATATTTCTAAGCATAGTATAAAAGCGAGACAACAATGACACGTCACGTGACGTCATTGCACTCACAAACTTTGGTGAACTAGTGTTTTATATTCAAAAGATTTATAGAAACCAATCTGCACCAGTGACGCAAAAAATTATCAAATCTGACTGCAAATAATGCTTTATATGAAATGCATTGTTTAAAACATTCTGAGAAGACATGAAAGCAAGCCTTCCTGTACTACTTTTTTGGTCAATGCAACCGTTGTTTTAGGTAATTTAATTTTTTTTAAGACTTTTTCACTTTTGGTGGGGGTTCCCCCCGACTCTCCGGAGTTGCTCTTGGCCTCTCAAGCTCCCTGGACTACTTTTTCAAGCAATGTAGTTGTCCTCGGTTATTTTGAGAAATTTTGAGACTTACCATTTTTGATGAAGGAGCCAACCCGACTCCCTCGACACCCGTTTGCCCTCTTATGCATCCCCAGACCAATTTGCTGCTGAATAGAGATGCTTTGGATATTTCGATCAATTTTAAGACTTTTATTTTTTGGAGGGGGCGCGCCCCCCGCACCCCCGGCCCCCCTCGGCCCTCCCCCCATGCATCCCCTGACCAATTTTAAAATGAAAATATGTTTTTTGATTTTTTAATCAATTTTTAGACTTTTTACTTTTTTGCGAGGGCATGCCCCCCACGCCCCCGGCCCCCCACGCCCCCCCCCCGTATACTTTTTCAATCAATATAGTATAGCTGTCTAAGTCATTTCTAGCAATTTTAAAAGATTTTTTTTGTGTGCTTTGTAATGTTAAAAGTCCTATCTCCTCGAGCACAGATAGCTAGCTAGCTGACCTGTTGTTGGAATAGGGAAATTGGCAATAGCGGAGATATTTTTTCAAAAATCGTTCAAAATTGCACATTTTCGCCAATTTTTCTGTAGCGCCCCCATAGGGTCTGGGAGCATAATTTTTGCCTATTCCTCAGTCTTTTAATCAGTGAACTCAAATACATTTTTAGAAAGTTTGCATCTTTTACGGCTTCGGAGGAGATAGTTACGGAAAGTGCGTAGCTCAGGGGAAACAAAAAAAAAATCAGGAAAAAATTAATAAAAAAGTTCACGAAATCAATTGAAACGCAGGCAAAATAATTTTGAGCGGGCGCCGATAAAAAATATTTTTTCATGCGAGCAAAAACAGACAACTCGCAAACCAAACTTTGTGAGTTAATTGAGCTTTCTGACATCCAATAGTCACCGATGTTTACATGCACATTTGCATGTCACCCTTGGATGAAATTTACCTGGTTTCAGGAATTCTTCGAATCGTTTCATTGAACTGTCCGACGAAGTCCCTCGGCACTCCGACAAGCCCGAACCATCTCTGCAATTTAATAATTACAATTACAGTTAAACCTCAAGATGAAATACATGTACAGAGTGACCCAAAATATTTATCACACCTGAAGGCGCATAACTCTGGCAGTTCAACAAGTGCTTTTATGTGTATTACATGGAATTAAAGCACGTTGTCAGCCCCTTATATCTACAAACAAGTTCACAACACTTCCACTAAGGAATAAAATGTTATATAATTCAATTTATCATTATGAAGCTGAAAATGGTTCTCTATAATATAGTAAGATGTCAATTGTTAAAAAGGGACACATCGCTGCCGGGAGCACCGAGCCCTTTTCAAGAATTTGATCAAACTTGTATAATCCGGGTATTGGATGCATGTTTCCGGAGCAAACGGTCATAATCCGTTCAGTGGTGGCAAAGTTATTGTAACCAGATCACTGTGTTACCATACCTCATTATTTCACTATTTCACTTTGAGTATTTATTGCAGATCAAGTTCAGTTCGGACCTTATAATATCTGTTACAGTCTAATTTCAGCACAGCAAGTAATTTCAATTTAAGTTCAGGTACCCTTCGGGATCTCATCATTTTATTTACAGTTCAGTTTAAGTTTCAGGAAAAAAATCATTTCTGTTCAAGTTTCTTGTACATTATTGACCTACAAATTCAGCTCAAGTTCAGGTGCATGAACATATGTTCACTGGGCCTACATGAGTCTAATGAGTAACGGAAGCCATGAGTAGGCGCCCCCTGCAGGCCGGGGAACAAAGAATTGGCTTGCAGCCCAGCGCTTCCTAGCGAGTCGTAAGAGGCGACTAAAGAAGGGAGAGCGGTTCTGTGCCGGCTCTCTTGCACAAAACCAGACAGTATATAGCTCTTGTGTGCTACACACGGTCCTTAAACTACCAAAAAAAAACTTGAAATACATGTAGGCCTATCGAGATTTTTACGCTATCAAAGTTTATTCGAGCATTCTAATCACAAATTCCAATCAGATTGTTTTCAATCAATGTTAATAAATTGTGGTGTAATATTGTGATGCTACTTGCCTTGACTTGAGTGGCGGCAATGGTTATAGCTGCGGCGACCGTGAAGGCCTTTATGACCGCAAATGAAAAGAAGCTAAAGATGAAACCTGTAACGTCACACATTTGGTATATGCAATGCAGCTAAAACTCACTCACACACACATGCGCGTGTTGTGGCGGCATTCCCCGCTTATGCAGAGGTAGGCCATTTGCAGCCATGGATACCCGCCCTCCACTTTAACCTATCCGTCGCATCCTCACATTTTAATCCACCATTAGCTTTCATATGCTTCTCTATAAAGCTTTTCCAAGCCGTTTCCGGTCTTCCTCTACGTCTTTTCCATCTACCTCATAATCCACACATTTTTGTATCCAATTATCCAGTTCATTTCTCAAAACATGCCCCAGCCATCTCAGTTGGATTCTTTTTACTACCTCCCCGACTGCCTCCAGCCCCATTCCAGCTCTCAGATCGGCACTATACTTTCTCACTTTAAATGACACACCACTCATCCATCTCACCATTCTCATCTCTGTCCGCTCAAATAGGCTTTCTGACTTTCGCTCAAGGCTGGCCTCGTGGCCAGCCTTCCTTGCCCATCTCTCACTACCATATATCATGCAGTTCAAACTCACTAAAAGATACAAGTTTTTAAAGGTCTACTAACAATGCATTTATAATAACAATCAGCATTTTATTTTTTGAATATTTAATAAATAAAAAAATGCTACATTTTTTCTTCTTTCTATCTACTATGAAGTTCTTATGTAAGCGGGAACTATGACAGTGCAACAAAACATTTTCCATATACTTAGGTTTTAATTTAAATCTAGTAGTATACTTTCAAAGTCGTAACCAAAGAACTTTACTAATTGTAGATCTACAAATTCATTCGTTTGACATTTGAAGTTCACGTAGAAATGCATGAAATGTAACGGAAAGAAGGCCTGAAGATACCTGTACAAAGTGCGGCATAAAAAACAACCCCATGGCGAATTTGCAATAACTCGGCTAAAAGTAAATATATTTTCTTGCAATTTTCAGGGATAGTAGCTGAGATAATTTGACACAAGGTCCCCAAATTTCAAACGAAAACATTAATGCGTTTTAAAGTTATGAAAGTTCTTGTAAAAAAACTCGAGAAGTGAAATCAACCACACGTTAAAGCGGGAGCTTTTGACTTACAAAATAGCGTCTCAATAACGGAGCGCTTTGATTCCCTTTGAATAATTTAGTAGCCCTAAAAAGGGCCGATTTTCACAGGCTAACTAAAGCTGATGCTCAAAGTGGCCACCGTCTCCGATGATGCAGGCCTTGAGCCTTTTCCTGAAGGCAAGGATAGCTTTGTTGATTGGTGCCTGCGGCAGGTCAGTCCAGATCGCCTACAGAACCGTCTTGAGTTCTGCCTTGTCCTTTGGCTTTGGCATGTGCATCCAGTACCTTTCAAGCATCGCTCCTCAGACATGATAGTCAAGCGGATTTAGATCTGGAGAGTTTGGAGACCATTCATCTTTGTGGATGACGTCTGGGCAGTAACA